>ONZH01007044.1:0-16436 GCA_900303285.1 Rhinella marina | reverse complement strand
CCCTGATAAGGGCTTTTAATCACGCTCCTGCCTGTCCAACTGCTAAAACCTGTCTGTCCCTTCTCCAGCCTCTGTCCCTGACTAAGTTCACGCAGCATATGCGTACGAGCAGGAAGAGCTGAGTTTTTAATTTTCGAGGTCACATGATTTTTCCAGCCAATCCATGTAGACGCTGTTTTCGCGCTGCCAGCGTGCTCAGCGTGCCTGTCATACCCCCCCTGCATGTTGATTGGTGGAAAAAGAGCGCCAGGGAAGGTGGGAGGGGAAACGAATTCTAAGTGCGCCATCGCCGTTATACTCGATTGAAATCGAGTATGCTGAATAGCGTAGTATTCGATCGAATACCGGCTCGATCGAACACTACTCGCTCATCTCTACTAATGACTGAAATGGAACCTCTGATTCTGTCTGTTTACCCCTTTCATAGCAGCCATGAAAAGTAACCATAGCATGCTCAAAGGGGACTTATTTCTTTGATCAGGTCACTAGATGTCCCAGGGACCTAAGTCTTGGGGACCTAGAAAAGACCCCTTGGCTGTCTGTATGCTATACACATTTGTTTGGGCACAAAGCAACCTGCATTACAGTGAGACAGATCATAATGTATTAACATACAAGAATGTGTAAACACTGTAAATTAGCTTATAATAGCTTATTATAACCCAATTAACCCAATGAGAGTTTACAAAATTAAAATTAATGAATAATTAATAGAAATACACAATTATTTAGTATGAATTGCAATTTTTATCATTTTTATATATAGTTAAAAAAACCTAAAACTTATTATGTATTCACAACATTGTAAAAACCTTTGAAATTATTTTAACAAGTTATTCAATGTGAAACATGAACAGAAAATAAACATACAATGCTAAAAATTATATGAACTATATTTGTACAGTAAACAATAATTTATAGTTATTAACCCTTTCAGTACCGGAGGTTTTTTGGTTATGCGTTTTCGTTTTGCGCTCCCTGCCTTCAAACAGCCATAACTGTTTTATTTTTCTGTTCACATAGCTGTATGAGGGCTTGTTTTTTGCGGGACAAGTTGTACTTTCCAACGCCATCATTTAATATTGCATATGGTGTAGTGGGAAGCGGGAGAAAAATTCCAAATCGGGTGAAATTGCAAAAAAAAAAGCTATTCCGCTTCAGTTCTACGGGTTTCTTATTTACAACGTTCGATGTTCATTAAAACTGACCAGTTACTTTCATTCTACTGGTCAGTACAAATCCGGCGATACCTAATATGTATAGTTTTTCCTGCGTTTTGATAGTGATAAAATAATTATAAAGTTGGCTTTTTTTTTGTCATATCTTGACCCCTATAACCTTTTGGTATTTATGTGTACGGAGCTATATGGGGGCTCATTTTTTGCGGGGCGATCTGAACTTTTTATTGATACCATTCTGGGGTGTATGACTTTTTGATCACTTTTTATAAAAAAAAATTTAGAAAAAAAGCGGCAAAAAACAGCGAATCGCCATTTGGACGCTTTTTTTCTGCCACACAATTCGCCGTATTGGAATTTTTTTTTATATTTTAAAAGTATGGGCGTTTTCGGTCACGGTGATACCCATGATGTCTATATTTATTGTTATTTAGGTATTTATTTTTTAATTATACGGAAAGGGGGGTGATTTGAATTTTTACATTTTTTTATTTTTTATATATTTTTTAACATTTTTTTTTGTGATTATTTTAAAGCTCAAATATGAGCAAATATATTGTGTTTTTTATTTTTTCTTTATGAGCAATGATGGTGTTTTATTTTTGACTTAATGACCGAATTTTGCTAATTTCTTATCCTGTATCCTTATCCTTATCTAGTGGCCAGAATAAGAATTGCACTGAAAGCTTTCAGATTGTGTACAGACACCCCGATTGGCCACACTGGGTGTCTGTACACCACCCGGAAGCGTACGCCTCCGGGTTTAGACGCAACTAGATGCCGTGATCACGTGTGATCATGGCATCTAAAGGCCTACGAAGACGCCGCCGATGGCGGTAAGTACCCGCAAGTCTCTGCTGTTAGAAACAGCAGAGACTTGCCGGCCATGACGCCCGCCGCATGTGCGAGCGGGCGCCATGTGTTCACATCTCCCGCTGGTACTCTAAGGGTTAATAATTCAATTATATAAATGACAGCGCTAGGAACAAATTTAAAAAAGAGGAAATAAAACTTCTCCACATAAAATAATGCGTCTTATAGTCACATGCATGAAAGCATGACATTATGGCTGCTGAAATGTTGAGACAAAAACAAATAAATATGCTGGTCATTAGCCCCTAAGCAACCTTAAATAGGAATTTCAGATTATCCCTATTCTCAGGATAGAGGATAAATAGGGATGAGCGAATCAATTTTGGATGCTTCATCCTTAGTCGATTCACATAAAATTTTGTTTTAATACTGTATGGAACAGACGCTCCGTAGAGTATCAGAATGTATTGGCTCTGATGAGCCGAAGTTATTACTTTGCAAAGTCTCACAGACTTTGTGTAATAACTTCAGAAATTAATTTATTTTGTATCGAACTTGGCTTAGTGGTCCGAAGTTGATCCGCTCATCCCTAAGGATAACTAGTAGATTGGTGGAATTTCTACTGCTGTGACCACCACTGATCAGGAGATCAAGGGTTCCGTACCATAAGGGTTCCTAAAATGAACAGAGTAGCAAGTGAGACATGTGTACTGCTGCTTCATTCATCTCTATGGGACAGAGATAGTCAAATACAGTTCTTGGCTATTTCCGGCAGGTCTCAATGCTCTGAATGGAGCAGCACTGTGCATTCCCCACCTGCTGTTCCATATCATTTAAGGGTCCTACAGGGTACGGTGCCAGCGTCCTCAAGATCAGTGAGGGTCACTTTGATTGGACTACCATTGATCAAATAGTTATCTCTAACTAGAATACCACTTTAATGGGCTTTAAGGGGTTAAAGTATATTGCAATATTTATATAACAGTTTTAAGCCAAATGAAAGAAAAGTTGTGGAAGCCACACAAAAAGTTCAATAGTGCTACACTATAGCCTTACTTTTATTTTATTTAAAAAAAAAACTGTTGTTTTCACAATTTTGGCATCAACTACTTAATATCTGTGTCTAAAATCTGTCCAAAAAGTGCCACAAATAGAACAATTTTGGTGCAGTTTGGCACCACTAAGGTTTCTACTCTTTTTTTCTGGCCTGTTCGAAAAAAGGTGGCTGGCTTATCAGAAAGGGACAGATCTGAAAGTTGGTATAAAGTTATAGAAAATTGTCTAACCCTGCACCAGATTTATCATCCAACTTTAAGTTTACAACAGTTAGAGGATTAGCAAATCTGGCCCATGGTATTTGTTTGCATTATTTTAATTTTAGCAGCATTCTTTAATCAACATTTTTCAAATTTATTTGCATTTTTATATGGCTTGTTAACTCTTTAAAGTCTTTAATGAATTATGACTTGCATCACAGACAAGCATAATTTTGCCTGTTCATTTTTTTAGCGTTTTTACGTTTTCAAAATGGAGCATGTTCTACAATGTGCTCGGAAAGTCTTCAGACCCTTTGCCTTTTTCACACACACACATATATATATATATATATATATATATATATATATATATATACAGTACAGACCAGGTGTGCCTGACACAGGTGTGCCCTGTCAGGTTAAATAAGTGGGATTTCTTGCCTTATAAATGGGGTTGGGACCATGAGTTGTGTTGGGCAGAAGTCAGGTGGATACACAGCTGATAGTCCTACTAAATAGACTGTTAGAATTTGTATTATGGCAAGAAAAAAGCAGCTAAGTAAAGAAAAACGAGTGGCCATCATTACTTTAACACCTTCCCGCCCACCTGCGGGACGTGAGTTGCCGCCCAGCGCCGTAGTAGCACGGCGCGCTGATCAGGCGGGTGCAGGAGCTGCACCCGCCTGATCAGCTGCGGGGGACTGGCTGTGCCCAGTAGCCTGACCCCTGCTGCCTATGCCCGCATCGGTGTTTTCACCGATGCGGGCATATTAACCCTCGATGTGCCGCGGTCAGCGCTGATCCAGCCCACTGGTTGTAAAGGGGATCAGACCCCCTTTACTGCATTGTAAAGGGGATCAGACCCCCAAAAGTTAAATAAAGTGGAAAAAAAGTGAAAAAAAAAATAGTTTTACAAAAAATAAAAGTTTCAAGTAAAAAAAAAAGTACGCTTTTCCCTAAATAAAGTAAAAAAAAATTGTAAAAAAGGGGGAAAAAAGAAAAGTATACAAATTAGGTATCGCCGTGTCTGTATCGACCGGCTCCATGAAAATATCACATCATCCACCCCGCCAGGTGAGCGCAGTAAAAAAACAAAGAAAAAAAAACAATGCCAAAACAGCCATTTTTTGGTCACCTTCCCTTACAAAAAGTGTAATAGCAGGTGATCAAAAAGGCGAATTTAACCCAAAATGGTACCAATCAAACCATCATTTTGTCCCGCAAAAATGATACCATACCTGAGACAATCGCCCGAAAAATAAAAAAATATGGCTCTCTGAAAATGGCAACACAAAAACAGATTTTATTCTGTTCAAAAATAAATCCAATGTGTAAAACTTTCCAAAAATAAAAAAGTTAGACATATTTGGTATTGCCACGTCCGTAACAACCTGCTCTATAAAAATATTACATGAGATGGCCCCCCAGGTGAATGCTGCAAAAAATAAAAAATAAAAACTATGCCAAAACAACCATTTTTTTCCCTCGTGCCTCACAAAAAGTGTAATAGCAGGCGATCAAACATGCGTATTTAACCCAAAATGGTATCATTCAAACAGTCATCTTGTCCCGCAAAAATGATAACCTACCTGAGACAATTGCCCTAAAAATTAAAAAAATATGGCTCTCTGAAAATGGCAACCCAAAAAAAAAAGATTTTATTCTGTTAAAAATAAAAAAAATTTGGGGCTAAAGCAACATTTTATTGAAGAAATGAAATTTTTCATTTTCATAGCCAAGTGTTTCCAAATTCCGTAAAACACTTATGGGTCAAAGTGGCCAGTACCCCCCTTAATATATTCGTTGAAGGGTGTAGTTTCCAAAATGGGGTCACTTTTTGAGGGTTTCCACTTTAGGGGTACGTCAGGGTCTCTCAATTACAAAATGGTGCCTAAAAATTATTCTAGCAAAATCTGCATCCAAAATCCATATGGCGCTCCTTTCCTTCTGACCACTGCCACAAACCCATAGAGACATTTACCACCACATATGGGGTATTTCTGTAAACTACAGAATCAGAGCAATGTATATTGAGTTTTAGTTTGCTGTTAACCCATACTGTGTTGCAAGAAAAAAAAATTATTAACATGAATAATCTACCAAAAAAGTGAAATTTAGAAATTTCACCTCCATTTTCCATTAATTCTTGTGGAACACCTCAAGGGTTAAAAAAGTTTGGAACAGCAGTTTTTTATAACTTGAGGGGTGTAGTTTCTAAAATGGGGTCATTTATGGGTGGGTTTCATTATGTAAGCCCCTGAAAATCACTTTATATCTGAATTGGTGCTTAAAAAAATGGTTTTGGAAAATTTGGTGAAAATTTGAAAAATGGCTTCTAAACTTCTAAGCCTTCTAACGTCCTAAAAAAGTAAAATAACATTTATAAAATGATGCTAACATAAAGTAGACATATGGGGAATGTAAAATAATAACTATTTTTGTAGGTATTACTATGTATTTTGAAAGGAGAGAAATTGAAATTTGGAAATTTTTCCAAATTTTTGGTAAATTTGGTATTTTTTTTATAAATAAAAATGAAATATTTTGCCAAATATTTACTACTGTTGTGAAGCACAATATGTGACGAGAAAACAATCTCAGACTGGCCTGGATAAGTTAAAGCGTTCCAAAGTTATTACTACATAAAGTGACACATGTCAAATTTGCCAAAAATTGCCTGGGAAGTAAGGTGAAAACAGGCCCGGGGTTGAAGGGGTTAAGAAATGAAGGTCAGTCAGTCCGAAAAATTGGGAAAACTTTGAAAGTGTCCCCGTGCAGTCGCAAAAAACATCGAGCGCTACAAAGAAACTGGCTCACATGAGGACCGCCCCAGGAAAGGAAGAACAAGAGTCACCTCTGCTGCGGAGGATAAGTTCATCCGAGTCACCAGCCTCAGAAATCACAGGTTAACAGCAGCTCAGATTAGAGACCAGGTCAATGCCACACAGAGTTCTAGCAGCAGATGCATCTCTACAACAACTGTTAAGAGGAGACTGTGTGCAGCAGGCCTTCATGGTAAAATAGCTGCTAGGAAACCACTGCTAAAGACAGGCAACAAGCAGAAGAGACTTGTTTGGGCTAAAGAACACAAGGAATTGACATTAGACCAGTGGAAATCTGTGCTTTGGTCTGATGAGTCCAAATTTGAGATCTTTGGTTCCAACCACCGTGTCTTTGTGCGACACAGAAAAGGTGAACGGATGGATTCTACATGCCTGGTTCCCACCGTGAAGCAAGGAGGAGGAGGAGGTGTGATGGTGTGGGGGTGCTTTGCTGGTGACACTGTTGGGGATTTATTCAAAATTGAAGGCATACTGAACCAGCATGGCTACCATAGCATTTTGCAGCGGCATGCTATTCCTTCCGGTTTGCGTTTAGTTGGACCATCATTTATTTACCAACAGGACAATGACCCCAACACACCTCCAGGCTGTGTAAGGGCTATTTGACCAAGAAGGAGAGTGATGGGGTGCTACGCCAGATGACCAGGCCTCCATAGTCACCAGACCTGAACCCAATCAAGATGGTTTGGGGTGAGCTGGACCGCAGAGTGAAGGCAAAAGGGCCAACAAGTGCTAAGCATCTCTGGGAACTCCTTCAAGACTGTTGGAATACCATTTCAGGTGACTACCTCTTGAAGCTCATCAAGTGAATGCCAAGAGTGTGCAAAGCAGTAATCAAAGCAAAAGGTGGCTACTTTGAAGAACCTAGAATATAAGACATATTTTCAGTTGTTTCACACTTTTTTGTTACGTATATAATTCCACATGTGTTAATTCATAGTTTTGATGCATTCAGTGTGAATCTACAATTTTCATAGTCATGAAAATACAGAAAACTCTTTGAATGAGAAAGTATGTCCAAACTTTTGGTCTGTACTGTGTATATACATATATATATATATATATATATATATATATATATATATATATATATACATACAGTGCTGGCCAAAAGTATTGGCACCCCTGCAATTCTGTCAGATAATACTCAATTTCTTCCAGAAAATGATTGCAATCACAAATGCTTTGGTAATAATATCTTCATTTATTTTGCTTGCAATGAAAAACACTAAAGAGAATGAAAAAAAGCCAAATCATTGATCATTTTACACAAAACTCCAAAAATGGGCTGGACAAAAGTATTGGTACCCTCAGCCTAATACTTGGTAGCACAACCTTTAGACAAAATAACTGCGAACAACCGCTTCCGGTAACCATCAATGAGGTTCTTACAATGCTCTGCTGAAATTTTAGACCATTCTTCTTCGGCAAATTGCTCCAGGTCCCTGAGATTTGAAGGGTGTCTTCTCCAAACTGCCATTTGTGTGTTTTGGGTCATTGTCCTGCTGGAAGACCCATGACCTCTGAGGGAGACCCAGCTTTCTCACACTGGGCCCTACATTATGCTGCAAAATTTGTTGGTAGTCTTCAGACTTCATAATGCCATGCACACGGTCAAGCAGTCCAGTGCCAGAGGCAGCAAAGCAACCCCAAAAACATCAGGGAACCTCCGCCATGTTTGACTGTAGGGACCGTGTTCTTTTCTTTGAAGGCCTCTATGTTGATGCCTTTTCCCAAAAAGCTCTACTTTTGTCTCTTCTGACCAGAGAACATTCTTCCAAAAAGTTTTGGGCTTTCTAAGGTAAATTTTGGCAAACTCCAGCCTGGCTTTTTTATGTCTCTGGGTCAGAAGTGGAGACTTCCTGGGTATCCTACCATAGAGTCCCTTTTTCATTCAGAGGCCGACGGATAGTACGGGTTGACACTGTTGTACCCTCAGACTGCAGGGCAGCTAGAACTTGTTTGGATGTTAGTCGAGGTTCTTTAGCCACCATCCGCACAATCTTTCATTGAAATCTCTCGTCAATTTTTCTTTTCCGTCCACATCTAGGGAGGTTAGCCACAGTGCCATGGGCTTTAAACTTATTGATGACACTGCACACGGTAGACACAGGAACATTCAGGTCTTGAGATGGACTTGTAGCTTTGAGATTGCTCATGCTTCCTCACAATTTTGCTTCTCAAGTCCTCAGACAGTTCTTTGGTCTTCTTTCTTTTCTCCATGCTCAATGTGGTACACACAAGGAAACAGGACAGAGGTTGAGTCAACTTTAATCCATTTCAACTGGCTGCAAGTGTGATTTAGTTATTGCCACCACCTGTTATGTGCCACAGGTAAGTACCAGGTGCTGTTAATTACACAAATTTTTCAAAGGGTGCCAATACTTTTGTCCACCCCCTTTTTATGTTTGGTGTGGAATTATATCCTATTTGGCTTTTTGACAATTCTTTTTGTGGGAAGATATTATTACCAAAGCATTTGTGATTGCAATCATTTTCTGGAAGACATAGAGTATTATCTGACAGAATTGCAGAGGTGCCAATACTTTTGGCCAGCACTGTATATATATATATATATATATATATATATATATATATATATGTATATATATATCTAATATATAAAGCTGAGTGCATGTATGTGTGTATGTCTGCTAAAGGAATCCGCACCATCGCAGCTACAATCACAAAATTTGGCACACAGGTACATCAGGTGTCCAGGAAAGTTTTATAACTGGTCTCAGCTCTCCAGGACGTACCGTACCTAAGATAGTCCCAAAAAAATGCATTAGCCAATAGAAGCCTGTTCACATGACCCTTATCAGCCAATAGAAGCTTGCAGGTCCTTAGCCTCCAAATACAGTTTCACACCAGGTTTCCATAACAACCGAGCCAGTTTTCTTCACTGCTGTAGGCAGGGTGCTGGGGATGACACTGTTAAAGGGGTATTCCGGTTACCATAATTATAATTTATGTTTTAGACTAATTCATCATAAATCATTACCTAATATAATGTAAATTTCACATATTTACTATTCAGTAGTTAAAAGATGTTTTCTTCCACTGCTAACCACTGTGTTTCCTCATAAATTACCATGGCATCGACCTGTAATTCAGTCCACCATCAAAAAAGGACTGAAAAGCCCTGCCCCAGGTCCCACAAAGCCACACCCCCGACCCGATCAGCCCATGCCCCTCTCAGCAGCGAACAGGGATTGCAAAAATGAAGGTAAAAATCAACTTCTGTCAGCTGCAGGGATTCATGGGAGGGTGACTTTCTCCCTGCAGCTCATGCTCAGACTGCACAGTGCTGCTGTCTGAGAGTCAGCAGTTCAAAAGAACATCCTTGTTTCCATCAAGGCCCTGTGCTGGACGGAGGACAGGTAGTCTGAAAGCTGGACTGTCCGGCCTAAAACCAGACCTCTGGCCACCCTAGGGGCAGGCTGCTGTGCAGGTTACAGTTAAAGGGGAGGGTGCTGTGGATGTTACTGTTAAGGGAGGAGGTGACTGTGGAGGCCACTGTTAAAGGGGCAGCAGGATGCTGTGAGGTCACTGTTAAGGGAGCGGGGTACTATGACAGTCACTGTTAAAGGGGCAGTCACTGTGGAGGTCTCTGTCAAGGGGGCTAGGAATGGTGGAGGTCAGTTAAGGAGACTGTAACCTATGGTCAGTGTTAAGGGGCAGGCCCCTGTGGAGGTCACTTAAGGGGGCGGACCCCTGTGGAGGTCACTGTCAAGGGGGTGAGGTGCTGTGGAACTAACTGTTAAAGGTGCAGGCTGCTTTGAAGGTCAAAGTTAAGGGGTGGGCTGATGTGGAGGTCACAGTTTAAGGAGACGGGGCACTGTGGGGGGGTCATTGTTAAGGGTGGGGGCTGTGGAGGTCACTTTTAAGGAGGTGGGGTGCTGTAGAGGTCACTATAGATATCTTTTAACGACACACATAAACATTAAATGAAATAGATCAAATATACCCGGGCGAAGCCGGGTCTTTCTGGTAATATATATATATATATATATATATATATATATATATATATACATACACACTCACCGGCCACTTTATTAGGTACACCATGCTAGTAACGGGTTGGACCCCCTTTTGCCTTCAGAACTGCCTCAATTCTTCATGGCATAGATTCAACAAGGTGCTGGAAGCATTCCTCAGAGATTTTGGTCCATATTGACATGATGGCATCACACAGTTGCCGCAGATTTGTCGGCTGCACATCCATGATGCGAATCTCCCGTTCCACCACATCCCAAAGATGCTCTATTGGATTGAGATCTGGTGACTGTGGAGGCCATTTGAGTACAGTGAACTCATTGTCATGTTCAAGAAACCAGTCTGAGATGATTCCAGCTTTATGACATGGCGCATTATCCTGCTGAAAGTAGCCATCAGATGTTGGGTACATTGTGGTCATAAAGGGATGGACATGGTCAGCAACAATACTCAGGTAGGCTGTGGCGTTGCAACGATGCTCAATTGGTACCAAGGGGCCCAAAGTGTGCCAAGAAAATATTCCCCACACCATGACACCACCACCACCAGCTTGAACCGTTGATACAAGGCAGGATGGATCCATGCTTTCATGTTGTTGATGCCAAATTCTGACCCTACCATCCGAATGTCGCAGCAGAAATCGAGACTCATCAGACCAGGCAACGTTTTTCCAATCTTCTACTGTCCAATTTCGATGAGCTTGTGCAAATTGTAGCCTCAGTTTCCTGTTCTTAGCTGAAAGGAGTGGCACCCAGTGTGGTCTTCTGCTGCTGTAGCCCATCTGCCTCAAAGTTCAACGTAATGTGCGTTCAGAGATGCTCTTCTGCCTACCTTGGTTGTAACGGGTGGCAATTTGAGTCACTGTTGCCTTTCTATCAGCTCGAACCAGTCTGCCCATTCTCCTCTGACCTCTGGCATCAACAAGGCATTTCCGCCCACAGAACTGCCGCTCACTGGATGTTTTTTCTTTTTCGGACCATTCTCTGTAAACCCTAGAGATGGTTGTGCGTGAAAATCCCAGTAGATCAGCAGTTTCTGAAATACTCAGACCAGCCCTTCTGGCACCAACAACCATGCCACGTTCAAAGGCACTCAAATCACCTTTCTTCCCCATACTGATGCAGGAGATTGTCTTGACCATGTCTACATGCCTAAATGCACTGAGTTGCCTCCATGTGATTGGCTGATTAGAAATTAAGTGTTAACGAGCAGTTGGACAGGTGTACCTAATAAAGTGGCCGGTGAGTGTATGTGTATGTATATATATATATATATATATATATATATATATATATATATACATACAGTACAGACCAAAAGTTTGGACACACCTTCTCATTCAAAGAACCTAGAATATAAGACATATTTTCAGTTGTTTCACACTTTTTTGTTAAGTATATAATTCCACATGTGTTAATTCATAGTTTTGATTAGTCTTCAGTGTGAATCTACAATTTTCATAGTCATGAAAATACAGAAAACTCTTTGAATGAGAAGGTGTGTCCAAACTTTTGGTCTGTACTGTATATATATATGAGACTTGTTTGGGCTAAAGAACACAAGGAATGGACATTAGACCAGTGGAAATCTGTGCTTTGGTCTGATGAGTCCAAATTTGAGATCTTTGGTTCCAACCACTGTGTATTTGTGCGATGCAGAAAAGGTGAACGGATGGACTCTACATGCCTGGTTCCCACCATGAAGCATGGAGGAGGAGGTGTGATGGTGTGGGGGTGCTTTGCTGGTGACACTGTTGGGGATTTATTCAAAATTTAAGGCATGCTGAACCAGCATGACTACCATATCATCTTGCAGCGGCATGCTATTCCATCCGGTTTGCGTTTAGTTGGACCATCATTTATTTATCAACAGGACAATGACCCTAAACACACCTCCAGGCTGTGTAAGGACTATTTGACCAAGAAGGAGAGTAATGGGGTGCTACGCCAGATGACCTGGCCTCCATAGTCACCTGACCTGAACCCAGTCGAGATGGTTTGGGGTGAGCTGGCCAACAAGTGCTAAGCATCTCTGGGAACTCCTTCAAGACTGTTGGAATACCATTTCAGGTGACTACCTCTTGAAGCTCATCAAGAGAATGCCAAGAGTGTGCAAAACAGTAATCAAAGCAAAAGGTGGCTACCTTGAAGAACCTAGAATATAAGACATATTTTCAGTTCAGTTGTTTCACACTTTTTTGTTAAGTATATAATTCCACATGTGTTAATTCATAGTTTTGATGCCTTCAGTGTGAATATACAATTTTCTTAGTCATGAAAATACAGAAAACTCTTTGAATGAGAAGGTGTGTCCAAACTTTTGGTCTGTACTGTATATATATATATATATATATATATATATATATATATTACACCTGTCGGAATTTCAGTTGAATGGACATGATTTGGAAAGACACATCCCTTTCTATGTAAGATGTAAGGTCTCACAGCAGACAATGATTGTGTGAAGATATAGATCTAGAGAAGAGTACAAATTCTTAGAGCTGGCCATCCCACCAAACTAACTAATATGGGAAAAAGGGCCTTGGTAAAAGAGGTGACCAAGAATCACTCTGACTGAGCTAGAAAGATCATGTATGTAGATGGGAGAAACCTCCAGAAAGAAAACCATCGCTGCAGTACTCCACCATCTGGGCTTTATGGCACAGTGGCCAGAAAGAAGCCTCTACTAAGTAAAAGACACATGAAAGTTTGCAAAAAAAGAAAAAAGCACATCAAGGACTCTCAGACTGCAAGGAACAAGATTCTTTGGGCAATTTTAAACATCATGTTTGGAGGAAACCAATGCCATCCATACAGTGAAGCATGGTGGTAACAGCATCATGCTGTGTGGGTGTTTTTCAGCTGCTGGGAGACTTGTCAGAATTGAGGGAAAGCTGAATGGAGCAAAGTACAGATATATTCTTAAGAAAAGCATGATCCTACTTACTGTATATCAATGCAATACTTTTAAAATGTCCTTTTCAGTAAATTAGCAAATATTTCACATTCTGATTTCATGTTTCTCATTATTGGATATTGAATGCAGAATTATGGTGATTTATTTATTTATACAAGGCCACTAGAGATGAGCGAGCATACTCGTCCGAGCTTGGTGCTCGTTCGAGTATTAGGGTACTCGTAAGTGCTTGCTGCTCGGACGAGTATCTCGCCATGCTCGGGGAAATGGCAACTTCCGCATCGTGCATTTTTGGCGCCTATAAACTCAGCCAATCACAAGCCAGGAGACTCTGCGGTACACCCAGCATCACGTGGGGCCCTTACATGTCGATAGCAGGGGTTGGCTGGCCTGATCAGGTGACCCTGGAATATACTAGTGACTGGCCGCGGTGCTCGGCTCAGATGCTGTCTGGATGTCGTTAGGGATAGAGCTGCTGCGTTTCAGGGAGAGTGTTAGGGCCTGCATTTAGTTCTCTGTTAGGCAGAAATCACCCCACAAAGAACCCAACAGCCCTTCTAAGGGCTACAAGAAATTTTTTTTTTGTCTCCTGGCTTGGCTGGCTGGCTGGCACTAGTAGTGCAGCTATTGCCATATATAACCCCCTTTTTTTAATGTTATATCTCAGTGATACAAATCCATTTCACACAGCAGTGTGGAACCATTCTGTCTGTCACAGTACAGTACACTCACTATTTTCTGTCCAGGTGACACTTTCTGTACGTCACTTAATACAACCAGGTCTTTTGCTGTCACGTATATAGCTTGATCCCAAAAATCTCTGTGCGACATTTGTCTGGGTCGCAGTCAAAATAGCCACCGTAAGCAGGGTGTCAGTTAGCTCTACGATAGTTTCTGCACGTCACGTTCCCAAAAAAACAAAACTCCAAAAAAATATATATAAAAAAATAGTTTTTTTGTTGTTTTAGCTCAGTGATATAAATCCATTTCACACAGCTGCGTGGAACCATTCTGTGTGTCACAGTTCAGTACACTCACTCCAATCCGTTTTTTCTGTCCAGGTGACACTTTCTGTACGTCACATAATTAAACCAAGTCTTTTGCTGTCACGTATATAGCTTGATCCAAAAAATCTCTGTGCGACATTTGTCTGGGTCGCAGTCTAAATAGCCACCGTCAGTAGGGTGTCAGTTAGCTCTACGATAGTTTCTGCACGTCACGTTCCCAAAAAAACAAAACTCCCAAAAAAATTTTTTTAAATAGTTTTTTAGTTGTTTTAGCTCAGTGATACAAATCCATTTCACACAGCTGCGTGGAACCATTCTGTCTGTCACAGTTCAGTACACTCACTCCAATCCGTATTTTCTGTCCAGGTGACACTTTCTGTACGTCACTTAATTAAACCAAGTCTTTTGCTGTCACGTATATAGCTTGATCCCAAAAATCTCTGTGCGACATTTGTCTGGGTCACAGTCAAAATAGCCACCGTCAGTAGGGTGTCAGTTAGCTAAACGATAGTTTCTGCACATCACGTTCCCAAAAAAACAAAACTCCAAAAAAAATATATAAAAAAAAATAGTTTTTTTGTTCTTTTAGCTCAGTGATACAAATCCATTTCACATAGCGGCGTGGAACCATTCTGTGTGTCACAGTTCAGTACACTCACTCCAATCCGTATTTTCTGTCCAGGTGACACTTTCTGTACGTCACAGAATAGAACCAAGTCATTTGCTACCTGTCACGTATACAGCTTGATCCTAAAAATCTCTGTGCGACATTTGTCTGGGTCGCAGTCTAAATAGCCACTGTCAGTAGGGTGTCAGTCAGCTCTACCATAGTTTCTGCACGTCACGTTCCAAAAAAAACAAAAATCCAAAACAAAATGTAAAAAAAAAATTATTTTTTTTGTTGTTTTAGCTCAGTGATACAAATCCATTTCACACAGCTGCGTGTAACCTTTCTGTGTGTCACAGTTCAGCACACTCACTCCAATCCGTATATTCTGTCCAGGTGACACTTTCTGTACGTCACTTAATTAAACCAGACTGAACAAGTTTGTGGGTTTTAGTACACCAGACCTGTTTTTTTTTTTTTTTTTAATATCATACACTTATATACAGAAAATGTTGAACCACAGGGCTAAGGGTCGAGGATGAGGGAGTGGGCATGGGCATTCAATTACTGCAGGGGGTTCTGGGCAGGGTGAGACAGTACCTGCTGATGAGGGAGCTGTGGAACGCCGCAGAGCTATACTCCCTAGCTTCATGTCTCAACTTACAGGGACACGTGGTAGAGGACTGTTGAAACCACAACAGTGCGAACAGCTGATCTCGTGGATTGCGGACAATGCTTCAAGTAATTTGTCCACCAGTCAGTCTTTCACGCAGTCCACCCACGTTACCCAAGGGAGCACTCCTCTGGCTCCTCCACCTCAACCTCCTATCCCCCAGTCTGCCCCCCCCCCAGGAAAATGGGATGCGATCCGGCATACTCTCAGGAACTGTTTTCTGGACCCTTCCCAGAGTCACAAACCACTTCTCAGGTTGCTGCTGACCTTGTTCCCGATGTCCAAGTTTTCCATCTGTCGCAGTCTGTGGGTGATGATGATGATCATGATGACAATGTTGAGTTAGTGGAAGAAGTTTGTAAAGAGGTGTCGGACGATGAGGAGACATGGTTGTCAGACAGTGGTGAAGTTGTTGTCAGGGGAGGAATTCCGAGGGGGGAGCAGACTGAGGAATCGGAGGATGACGAGGTGACTGACCCAAGCTGGGTTGATATGCCGAGTGAAGACAGTGCTTCTGAGGCGGAGGCGAGTGCTGCACCAGAACAGGTTGTAAGAGGCAGTGGTGTGGCCAGAGGGAGAAGCAGGGCCAGAGCTGGTGCATCAGCAGCAACTGTTTCACGTAGTGAAGCTCCCGTGGCGAGGCTTAGATGTTCGCAAGTCTGGAGGTTCTTTAAAGAAAGTGAGGATGACCGACGGACTGTGGTGTGCAACCTGTGCCACACCATGATCAGCAGGGGTGCCACCACTACTAGCCTAACCACCACCAGCATGCGCAGGCATATGAGTGCTAAACACCCCACTCAATGGAACCAAGGCCGTTCACCAACTCCTGCGGGTCACACCACTGCTCCTTCCCCTGTGTCACTTGCTGCCTCTGCTAGTCAACCCCCTGCCCAGGACCCCGGCACGAGCGCCTCCCGCCGTAAAACCACACCTTCGCCTCCACGATCCTCCACAGTGTCCACCAATGTGTCCCAGCGCAGCGTTCAGCTGTCTTTACAGCAGACGCTGGAGCGCAAGAGGAAATACAGTTCCACCCACCCACATGCCCAAGCCCTCAACGTCCACATCTCCAAATTGCTGAGCCTGGAGATGCTGCCCTATAGGCTGGTAGAGACCGAGGTCTTTCGCAATCTCA
>ONZH01007042.1:0-43486 GCA_900303285.1 Rhinella marina | reverse complement strand
TGCCGAATATCATAGTATTCGATCGAATACCGGCTCGATCGAACACTACTCGCTCATCTCTAATGACAACTAAACAGAACTAGAGACTTTTATTAGCTTATTATTTTACAGTAAACACAGACAATTACATTGTTGGAGATGCCAAGGACAGAACATAGGGAGCCACTTCCATTTTCTGCAACCCAATATCTATATTGAACACAGTGCATAAAGGATTAAGTGGTTGATATTGGAGTTTTCTCATATTTTGGACATTAGGGTCAGAAGGTGGCTGTCAATCAGACCCATCCTCCAAAGGTGATCAACTTCTGTGCCCTGTATAATCCCCATCATGTATATTGGAATGTGTGAAAGGTTGTAGTATCATAGGCATTGGGTTAATGAAGGAACAAAGAAAGGTGCAACATAGGGTAATTAAGGGGTTTTAAGAAAAAATAAGAAGGGTTGGGGGCTCCAAAATGGAGGCTCACCTTCTTGAGTTGTACTAGGATAGGCACAGCTCTGTTGTAGACTTTCAAAGTTGAAGTTCACTATGCCAAGGAGTGCTGCTGCAGGTCCATTGCCTCCGGTGGAGATGCCCAGTCCCCTCCAGAGGATAGCTATAGAGGATAAGGAAAGTACTGCTTTGGCACACGATGATCCAAGAAGGCTGGAGGATATTTTCAGAGCTTCTCTTTATTGGAAGTGGAAAATGAATAGATAAAATAAAACAGCGCATTTCGGGGATCTACAAGTACCCTTCTTCAGGTTAGTTGCATCTGTGTGACAGGGACATGATGATGTAGGAAGAGGTTAAAAACTGGTACAAGGTGAGAGGGCTCTGCCCAGGTAGGGGCCACCAGTCCTTGTCCATTTCCACACTATCATACACATTACTGTTAACCAAAACTGTGAATTTTGGGATGGAAAAAAATGGATTGGGTATGCGGAAAAGGTTTCAGGGAATGAACAGAGGAATCTAGCAGTGACTTATTCTCATTACTCAACCTTACTGTATACTGTACATGGAACATGCATGTTCATGGGGGACTTAGGTGAGGTACTGTAGTTGTTGGTTGAGGTACAACTTGCTCCCTGCTGCTTGGTTGCAGCTCTGTGGCTCCCGGGCTCTGTTCACTGCACTTCCGGTCCCCATGTGTAAACTTCCTGTGTGGACTGGATCACATGTGCCCACTGCAGCCAATGACTGGTCCCAAGCAGCATGTGACCCAGTGGTCCATCCATTGGCGCATGCAGTGTCAGATCGGAGTTCCTTGGCCCACCAGAAGAAATTATTCTAGGGGCCCAACTGCTATATCATGAATAATGTCTAAAAGATTTTGATTAAAAGAAATAAACCCTAATGGCCAATGATTGGCACCAAAGGCAGTTCTGAATGTTTTTTTTCTCCTGGACCTTTGGGTCCACTATAATATGAGATACTGGGCCCACTGGTACTCTGCTGGGCCAGTCCGATGCTGGGGCACATTTGACCCTACCCATTCAGAAAGCTTAGTTATAAGGATAAGACATTCTGTGAAGACAGCCCGGGAGCCAAAGAGCCAGAACTGAGTGGCTGGTGTTGCAATGTTGACCCAGCCTTGGTATAACTTGCAGAGCATCTGGTCTGATAGTACTCCAGGAACTAAAGCAATTACAGCATTATGAAAACTTTATCTAGTATTACTCCACATCCTTGTTCTCATATCATTTCTTAAAGAGGCTCTGTCATCCAAATGCAACCTACCCTACCAGGCATATAGCCTGGTAGGGCTGATGCCACTGATAAAAGTCATACCTTTGATAGTGATGTATAATGTCCGGTTTTGAAGAAACAGTAACATTTACAAATATTTAAATGAGCCTTCTGATTACTCGGAGGCGGGGTTACGCCGTCCGAGCACTGCTGAAGGTACGCCCCTTTTCATTTGTAATGCTGCAGCCTCCACTAAATAATGCCCCCTTGCATTTTGAGTGACAGCGCTAGACCGGTGGGCCTAGCGCTGAGTTCCAGCGCCTGCGCACTTGTCTCCTTGCTGGCACGTGTGCACAGGATCATTTCATTCCTGTCCTGGCCTCTGAACATGTCTTCTGCGCACGCGCTGCCAGTTCTGGGTTCAGTTCAGTGAAAAAAAACATTCAGAACTGCCTTTGGTGCCAATCACTGGCCATTAGGGTTTATTTCTTTTAATCAAAATCTTTTAGACATTATTCATGATATAGCAGTTGGGCCCCTAGAATAATTTCTTCTAGTGGTCCAAGGAACCCTGATCTGACACTGCATGCGCCAATGGATGCCCACTGCGCTAAAGCCTGACATAGCCCGCCAATCCCAGGATTTAGGAGGGCAGCACTGTCCTCCGCAGCAATGTCCTCCGCAACATGGGGAGGAGAAATCGCTATGCCATCACTCATCCCGATGCAGAACAGCGGTTTGCCGGTGGCAGATCACTTTGTCTAATAACGATCTGCCACCGGCAAATCCAGACATTTTAGCATGTTGAAAGATCTGGACTGCCCAATGAATCAGCGCTTGTTCATCGGGTATTTAGAGGCAGTATTAGACTGCCAGATGATCGCTAGCGAGCATTCCTATTAATCGGGCAAAAAATCTAGCCCTTTACTCCTAGATCCTTTCCAAGTATAACATACATCATACAGTATTTCATGTCTTGATAGACAGCCAGTATGTCAAATGAATCTTATCTGAAATAATAATGATGTTGCATCTTTTTCCACAGTGCGTAATGCAGATATCCAGAATTCTCTAGTGAAGTCAATCTGTGATGATACAGGTATGGTAAGCTTTTGTTAGAGATCATATAATATGTACATGATACCTACAGGATAGTTATAATATTCACACTCGTATCATGGCTTTGTATCAGTTCTGGAGCTGTAATATGGTGGTAATGTTCTGTGGAGGATTTTGTACCTCTATGTGCCCCTTCATTTACGTATGGTTATTTGCACTCCATATAATGCTTTATGCTCCATCAGACGTTGTATATGGTAGATGCGAGTTTCCCCCCATAGCAGCCAAAAGAGCCTGAAATATTGCATTGGTGTTGACTGATCTTCGTAAAAGCTTCATATGGGTATCATTTTCTCCTCTAAACTTATAGTAAGTTTCAATAGCAGGAAAAATGTCTCTAACATACACAATAACATAGCAACTAACATAATATAATACTTGTATGTAGAGCTCATTCAGAAGCACACAGAACTATTGAACATTATATGAAAGTATATGGTCAATCTATGGCATCTATTGAGTATCTCTGCAGTGACCATTAGAACCAATCTATATGAATTCTAGTAACGATTCAGGCAGCTCTCTCCTCTAGTTAAATCAGGCTTGCTGGGTGCCAGTACCCAAGTGGTTACTTTCAGTCAACCATATGATGCATACACAAATTAAAAGGAAGGGTCAGCACTCCAAACTGCAGGTGATCATCTTCAAGAGCAGGGTCAACGTTATTAATGTCACATAGGGTTGATACCTGTTACGTGAAAATCGGCTGTGGCATCCTCCAAGAAAAAAATACTTTAATTCTTTATTCATAGGAGGTCTTGCATGCACCTCAGGGGTGGGGCCTAACCACTTAGTGCACCTCAGCTTTTCAGTGCTGGACACACCCCTCTGTGCACTTGTTCTACTCTGCCTGATGAAGGGCTTAGGCCTGAATCAGTGGTGATTTGTGTGACATGGAACAATAAAAACTAAGTTCACCTGCATTTTGGCGCTTTAAACTTTCCTCATTTGTGTATGTAATTTTCCTTAAAGCTTTATGTTGTAGGTGTTGTACATGGATTGACATGATGGCCCCATATTCAACTAATTCTGCCCTTAAAGCTACTGGAATACACAGAAACGTTATCAGTTATCAAAACCTAAAACCTTTACCTGGCAAACAGGATAAAAAATCGGAAATCATCCACAAAACATAATTTATAGACATAGCTCAACATGGAAACCATCAGTATGACATAATGGAAAAGTGTAAAGTTTAAGGCCTGTTTCACACTGGTAGCATATTTGCTGGGTAGCAGCTAGATCTCCACTAGACCCCATTATAGTCAATGAGGCCAGATGGCATTCTGGTAACCTCAGGCAATGTCAGATCCAGAGAGCTCCAGCAGGTTGGTCTCTGCCAGAACAGTCCACCTGCAGTGTGGAACAGGCCTAAAAAATGTCATTTTTCATTTTTTTTACTCTTTCAGATGGATTATGTTCAGACTTGGTGTGTGCAAGTAATGAAACGAGGGTGACACTCAGCGTAGACACATTAAAGGCTAAGGGGATTGATATTTCAAGCATTCATCTTCGAGACAGAAGGTGCACTGGATTCCGTTTTGATAGTAAAAATGTCTATGTTACATGGCCTCTTGGTGAATTTATCTGTGGAACTACTCTTACTGTAAGTATATTATATCGGTGCAACTGGGGAAGAACAAACTGTGGGACTATATAATAAATGCAAACAGGCAACAGCAATCTTGCATGTTCCAATGCTCCCTCCAGCTTACATACAGTAAGGAACCAGGGGTGCACCTCACTTTTCTGCTGCCTGAGGAAAAAACTGAAATGGCACTCCAACCCCTAATGCTAATTTCTTAACCTAACCCCTTCCCTCCAGCCCTACTGTTAAAGACATATATACTGTACAGAGCTACAAAACATACAGGGTAATACAGCGCCATATACATATACATTCCCACTGTGCTTACCAATACTATCCTGCAGAAACAGATAATCCCCCTTCTGCCCCTACCTGGTGCTGACTGAGGCAATCACCTCACTTTGCCTCATTGGTGGTGCACCCCTGTAAGGAACAGTATAGCTAAGTCTCATTCATCAAAAAACAATCATGTAGCCCTTTGTATATGCCATTGCTACTACACCTCTTGTAGTAGGAAATTGATTACTCTGACCTAAAGGGGTTGACCAGTTTCTGGCTGCTGTTAATAAAGCCTCATAGCTGGCGGTGGATCGGCCGGAGTTATGAAGAGGTGCCGGACTCGCCATAATTTCGGCACATCCAGTGCCATTTCTAAATGTAAGTTGGCTTCCGACCATTTTCTATGTCTAAAACAGGGTTGAAAATACTGAATGAGATGGGCCTGCTGGCCTGTCCTGTTCCCTGCCAACTTCACAATCACAATTTTAGACCTTGGCGTGAGTGGGGAAAAGTAGCAGATAGTATCTCAACTAACCATTGTGTCACCATCTGCGCCTACAATACGCCTAATTTAGGCGTTTTTCACATTTGTAAATGACCCCCAAGATGCCTAAGGGGAGATCTAATAACTATGAATAAATATATCAAAGGTCAATATATGGATCTCTCCCTTGTATTGATCATGGACTGTAACTTTGTGTATAATACTATAATTTTTCACTGTAAGAGTATGGCCTATGGAAGTCTACAGGTTGAAGTTGTTATGGCGGACTCAATAGAAGAGCTCAGAAGGAGCCTGAATACATTTCTTGAGTGTACCAATGCTATAAATTATATTTACTAGAGATCTGGATTTGTGGATTTGGAGTCAGGAATTATTTTTTTCCCCTCAAATAAGAAATATTTGGGGTCATTTATCAAACTGGTGTAAAGTAGAACTGGCTTAGTTGCCCATAGCAACCAATCAGATACCACCTTTCATTTTTGTCAGTTCCTTTGGAAAATGAAAGGTGGAATCTGATTGGTGCTATGGCAACTAAGCCAGTTGTACTTTACACCAGTTTGATAGATGACCCAATTGTCTTCTGTCTCATGGTTTTTTTTGCCTTCCACTGATTCAAACTTTGGAGTTTAATACACTGAACTGGATGGATGGGTGTCTTTTTTCAGCCTTAAAAACTGAGGCGCGTCAAGCACCAGGGCAGGGGTATTAAGATTGGTCTTAATAAATGACCCCATATGTCACTATTATTATTTCATGTCGACAATAGAGAATAATGTGACAGGTAAGTTATCATGAATCTGCTGATGAAATATGATATCTTTTTTAGACCACCAACACATATGGAACATATGAAAATCAGATATTCTTACCACCAACTGGAATTATCTACAGGGAGCTTTATGTCATCAATGTCTCCTGTTCTTATCACGTTAACTACAATGTGTCTCTTCCAGAGGCTTTGCTTCCTGATGTGAGGTATATGTTTCTCAATAGATTTTTGCTAAACTGCTTCTGTTGGATGGGGTCGATCAGGTTTTCATGTAGCCTTCAAACCTCAACCTTTAGTTGACCACCATTTATTGCATATGGTTAGGATTCATGGGGTACTACTTTTCTTTATTGTGAGCCCCTAATAGGTGTAAATCATATAGGCCAGGAAATGCTCCTCTGGGTTTCTGGGGAAAAAAGAAAAAGGAAGAGAAAGCTGAACCTCTGATGCCACCAGGTGTAAGGTAGCTATCCTATAACTCAATGCTTGACCTTTTAAACAGCACTTGGAGCATAACTTGGATAATAGGTGAGCCAGCATCTCATCTGCAGACAGCTGTTTCAGAGTAATTTCCCCTTATGAGTGCAGAGCAGAGAGAACTACAGAAGCTTAACTGGATGAAAGGCCTTGGTCTGGTTTTAGGGGGGATTACTTCTTATGGAGGGTTTTTTACATATGGTTATACATGGAGGGGGTATAGAATAGACTTCTGATAACAATGTAGAGCAAATGGAAAAATACTTTGTAAAGATTTTCCTCCTTAAAGGGGTTGTTTGAGAGTAGAGATGAGCGAATCATCCAAAATTTGCTTCACCAAATATTCGTCAAAGTTTTTGCAAGATTCGAACAAATACGAATCTATTCGACGAAGCTGCGTACAAATTATGCGTTATTATGTTGTGTTTTGTGAACATTTGCACACTAATAACGAACGTACACTTGTTAAAGGTACGCAACTTAAACACAAAAGTGCGTACGAATCCTTAGCATACTATTGCTTTTTTCCAGTTCTGAGGGAGGCGTATCTACACTTTCCCACTGGGGCGGAATGTCATTTTCCCTCTGTACGCAGAATGCATAAATTTACTTACGTTTCATGCGTATCTTATAGTTAACGGTCAAATTTTTGCGTACATTTATGAATTAGGCCCCATTCACACGACCGTGTGAACGTATCTATTCCGCAATATTGCGGAATAGATGCTGCCCCATTCACCTCTATGGAGCGGGGAGCCGCCGCACGGAGTTAGCTCTGTGCCGCGGCTCCGATGAAGCATGTCCTATACTTGTCCACACGCATGGACAAGTATAGGCATTTTGAATGGGGCCACCCGGCGTGTGTTCCGAGCGTGCAGTACACACGCCGGGTGGCCCCCGTATTATTGCGGGTCCGCAATAATGCGGACCCGCAATAATACGGTTGTCTGAACGGGGCCTAATACGAAGCGAATCCGACAAAATTTGGATTTGTTTCGGAGAAGAAAATTTCCAAGATTCGATACGAATCTACGAAGCGGCGAATACATTCGCTGATCTCTATTTGAGAGCATAGAAAAGAAAAAGCAAATGTAAAATAAAAATATATGCATACATCTCATCTCAACACCCTTCCATTTCTGATGCTCTGGGGTTCCAGTCTTTGTACAAATTTTGGGAGAAATTGTTTCAGTGGTCCTCCTGTGACCTACACAAGACTGTGATCTACAACATCGTTGCTGTACAGGCTGAAAAGATATATGTTTTCTTACCATAGACCAATGACTTGAACATTTTGTATTTCTTATAGCATTACGTACATAAAGATTGAAAATGTGGGACAATTCAAGGTGAAGATGGCTGCGTACACGGACATTAGCTACACAACCCCATACACTGATCCTGTAATTAGCCTCTCAACAAAATCAAATTTGTATTTGGGAGTCCACATCGAAGACCAGATCTCAGGGTACAGTCTTCTGATGGTAAATTGCTTCAGCACACCGACCAACAATTTCAATGAACCTCTACAATATCCCATAATTATAAATAGGTGAGATCATAATCGGAATACATACATCAGTCTTGAATTGTCTTATATGGAATTTGATGTCTTAGTGATACCAAGTTTATGACTGAGTGAATTTTTGGAATCATACTCAATAATATGAGGATGGAGTAGGTGATATAATAGCGTCATGTATTCCAATGCTTTAAAGTCAAGAGTGCACCACTTTTGAGGAACATTTCCAGCTATATTAGGTACAGGATGGTTTCACATTTATAGCAGGGCTACCAAAATAAATTAAGATTCTCTGCAACTGATTAGTGAATTACAGACTGCATTGTACAGCAGTCTTTTTGTCTTCAGAAGACGCGTAACATAAAGAGCAGTTTTCACCTCTCCTGACATGTCTGTTTCAGTAACTACTTGCATTCCCCATGTACAAACTATTCTGGAGCTTCTATTCTTATGACTCTATTGTGCTGTTCTGTATTCTTACTATAAATTTATGAATGAAATGTCAACTGTCCAAAATGAAGTCTCAGCTGGATGTGACCAGTCAGGGCCATGTCCCTGCACTTGTATATTGTCAGAATGTACAGGGAAACACCCCCAACTTGTAATACCCACCTGGACCCTTAGAAGAATAGATTATCCGGAATTGTTATTACATGGTGAATGCAATTAGTTATGTACTAAAACATCCATCTCCGGAGAGGTTACTTTTTTAAAGTGACAGTGGCATGTGGCATTTTTTATAGTGGTGCTTTTTTATGTGGCAGGAGAACGCCTCAAGCACTGGGGCTTGGGTTTGAATTTTAGAAGATCCACCCTGATACTAGATTTTGAGCTTCTTTATGCATCTTATCAGTATTCAGTACTCTACTTCTTTATCCTGAGCACTGCCGTTTATTTTTCAGTACTCTTACAATTATGTTGCAACTAGATGTGGACACATGGCATTGTTTTTGGAAGAAAGTAACTATTTGTTTTTCTTGAACAAGCCCTTTGATTTTTTTTCCTATGTTAGTGTGCACCAAATGTTTTTTTATAGATTTTTTTCTGCTGAGTTTCCACCAAGAAACTAAAATATTTGTCAGGGTAGTAAATGCCAACCGTTCAGTTAAAAGAAGTAAGAAGGTGCACACCTTGAAGAATCCATTGACAGAAATGGCTGCGAGCATTCTGTACTAGTAATGTGAAAAATTACTGATTTCTGACACTACATGCAGTACTACTTTTTATAAAGGACCTAAACATCTTTAATATTACCTTTCAGCTGCCCCAACCCGCAAGACACTACTATTAAGATTCTAGAAAATGGTGTTTCCACTAAAGGGAAGTTCTACATTCAGATGTTCAAGTTTGTTGGTGGCTACTCCTATGTATACGTTCACTGTCAAGTCCACCTCTGCACCAAGACATGTGCTCCTGTAAGTATTGTGTTACAGTTGTTAATATGCTGGATCCTCTAAAATTGACTCCAATGTATGTAGATTGCAATATTTCAAATAAAAAATAAGAAAATCAACTAGGTGATGACCTTGGTAACTGTGGCCAGTCTTTCATCAATGTCAATAGTTTTATTATATATTCAAATTTCTGTGTACCTACCCTACCCTAGGTAAGTCATCTAAACGTACTGTACATGATCAGCAGGCCAACTATAGGGTCTTCCCAAGAGCACATGTCGGAAGAAAGTAGGATTGAGCATGTTGCATTGCAACATGTCTGACTCTATGCTCCTGCAGCATGTTATCATTTTCAGATCGGCGGGGGTCCGACAACCAGGACCCCCACTGATCAGCTGTTAGAAGAGGCTGGGGCACTCTGAGAGCGCCATGGCCTCTTCCTAGGCCATGTGATGTCACCTTACATCGGTCACATGGTCTAGTTGCAGCTCAGGTCCATTCAAGTCAATGTACAATGTACATGGCTGTACTTGGAAACTCCCTTAACCAGCTGATCAGCGGAGGTGCCAGAACTCAGAAACTGCGGATAGGCCATCTTCATCAATTCTTGGGCAGTCAATAAAAATAGGAGACTATTTCAAGTCTCCAGAAAGTTGTGCAGATGATATACTGTATTTGTCTGCCTATAAGACGCACCTCTGTTTACTAAAATAACAGGAAAGAGTTACCATGTGGTGTAACAATGACACAATTGACCTTTTAATCACTGTTCACACTTCTTATACCATTTGTTACGCTATATTAAACCAATTACCCATCTTTACCTGCTTAAATACATCCCTTTTTTTAATTAACCCTTTCAACACTATCTCACTCTTATTTTACATCAAATGACCTTATTAACCCTTTTTATATAAAACCTATTCAACTTCATCTATGCATACTACAACTTTCTTTGTTTTTCTTACCTGCGTATCACTAACAGCTTATCCTCTCTAAAACCCTTTCTATAATACAGACAGACAATACACATGCTTTAACTAAAATCCAGGAGTGCAAACCAACTTTCCATACATAAAACAGGCATAGTCAGCATAGCTTGCACTGGCAGCATTGTATACAATGAAGCATGCAAGACTAGCTCTCTATCTTTTTAATTGAAAATAGCATTTATTCACAATCAGTCCTCATAACAAAACAGTCCTGTGAGCAGGACTCTTAGCTTAGGCTACTTTCACACTAGCGTTTTAAAATTCCGGTATTGAGTTCCGTCATAGGGGCTCAATACCGGAATAAATCGCTTCAGTTTTGTCCCCATTCATTGTCAATGGGGACAAAACTGAACTGAAGACAACGGAATGCTCCTGAAATTATTCCGTTCCGTCTTCAGACCGGAGAACAAACCGCAGCATGCTGCGGTTTGCTCTCCGGTCCAGGCATCCGCACCAAGACGGATCCGGAATGACCCCCAATGCAAGTCAATGGGGGTGGATCCGTCTGGTGTGACCATAATGGTAACCGGATCCGCCCTCCATTGACTTTCAATGGAGTCCATTACGGATCCGGGTACACATAGACACATACAGACATAAACATACACACACATAAAGACATACAAACACACATACATACTTACATGCTCCCCGGCAGGTCTTCGGAGCGTCAGGACGGCTCACACAGGTCACGATTCCCCACAGCGCCCTCTGCTGGGCGCCTGGTGGAATCGTCAGATGACGATTCCACCAGGCGCCCAGCAGAGGGCGCTGTGGGGAATCGTGACCTGTGTGAGCCGTCCTGACGCTCCGAAGACCTGCCGGGGAGCATGTAAGTATGTATGTGTGTTTGTATGTCTATATGTGTGTGTATGTTTATGTGTATGTATGTACTGTGTGACATGTGTGGGGCCGGAGCGCGGTTCCGGCTCCACACATGTCACTGCGGCAGGCCTGATCCGGCAGCACCCTTCACCTGCCGGATCAGGCCTGCCACCAGTGTGAAAGTAGCCTTAGTGAAGCGGGCACAGGCAGGAACCTGCTCCACTCAGCTAATCCTGGCATAGCACATGGTTACAGGTTACCCATGTGCTATGCCAGGATTTAGTAAACCTCAGGGGGGCACGGGCAGGAGCAGCAATGTGCTCTCCTGCTCGTACTCCAGTCCCTAATGTCCCAAACTGTAGACTTCGTTAGGTACATTTTACCAAAAACTTAATTAAAAGTTTAGTTACTCTTTAAAGAAGAACTCCTGCAAAAAATTTTATTCCATGTCCTGCTAGAAATGTACATGATGTAATCTGTAGTGAATGTCATTTTCTTACCAGTAGCTGAATCTTTGAGTTATATCATCCTGAAGTTTCTTATCTGTGTCATTTGACTACACAGCACCTTATGTGTGGACAGGAAGTCTAATTTTCTATGCATTCCTATGGGAGCCTCACTTTCAGTCTCATAGGAATGAATAGAGAAGTGACTGGCTTGCTGTCCTGGGTCAGTTGGAGGTCAGGGAGTTGGTCACATGACCCAGCTACAATAATAAGAGAGTGGAAACTCTCAATTTCAGCCTCTGATAAGAAAATGACATTTACTACAGATTATATCATGCACCTTTCTAACAGGTCAGAGAATAAATTTTTTTGCGGGAGTTCTTCTTTAAGGTGTATGTTCTTCATGTTACAGTTCACAGTAAATACAGTATTCTGACTTACAGACTGATACTACTCATATTCTCTATAGTTTATTATGGATTTTCGGCAAGACCAAAAACATTTTGTCTGTCCATGACCATAAGTTTTGGATATCTTGCCCACAAATAAAATTCTGGGTGGGCCACTGTATCTTTATTTCCCATGGGCCCAGACGATAATTAGATACTTCTCCCATGTTTGTGTCACTAGGCAGGTTAAAATCTGGGGTTGTAGAGCGACAATTCTAAGAAACTTATTAGGAACTTGACAATAGAAGGTGGATTGAGGATACTCAATTTAATCCATTCATTTATGGACATTGGATTTGATGGTTTGACCGAAGAAATTGTTAGAGACAAGATAATTTTACTGGATACGGTACATTTTAAATAATAGCTAAATCACATGATTCACACATTATTTCACTCTTTTCTACCAGGAAGTTCATGGTTTCATGAACTTCATGCACCTTCTCTTAGGGGTAAGGTAGGTGAGAAGTACATAGAACACACATCCTCATATCTGATTATTTTCTCTTGCAGACATGTCCTAAAGTTGACATCAATGACAGCGGCAGCAACAGAAGAGCTGATGGTGTTCCTGAAGTCCAAGGAACTTTAACCATCGGACCTATAAGACTTGGAGGTATGCTATTATGTATCATACTATTTATACTAAATGAAATTTTTGGAAACTCCCTATACCCATGTAAAACAGTTAATAGGTTGAAAGTTGAAACATATATGAAATGCAAAGAAAGACAATAAAGATGGTGCTAATCATAAGTAACAAATCCTTGTACTGGACTTAGATACATGGAAGCAAACATTTGCTAAACGGAGCAACCTTTTCCAGGTACATACATATCATATTAAGCAAGTCTCATTTAGGGCAGTGTTTCCCAACCAGGGTCCCTTGAACTATCATCAGGGTTTCCTCAGAACACAGCAACAACAAGACCTGTCATTTTTCCAGTAGGGAAGGCTAATTAATCTCAGTCTTAGCACAACAGTCAACATGGCACTGGACACAAATTAAATAAAGCTTTACCCACCTGTTTTATAAGGAGAATTTGACTATTTAAAGGGAACCTGTCATCTCCGAAACACCCCCTGAACTAGAGTAAGCGTTGTATAGTGTAAGTGATGCTGAATCCGAATATGTAATTTTTATCTTTGTACTCACTTGCATTCTGACTCTGTGCTCTGACAAACCAGCAGTAAAATGCACTCAGTGGACTCCAGTGCTCACTCACATAATGGAGAGGACTCAAAGAAGAGTCCAGTGAGTGCATTCTACTGCAAGTTTGTGGGAGCACAGTGTCGGAATGGAAGTGAGTATGAAGATAAAACTTTCATAATCGGATTCAGCATCACTTACACTATACACCACTTACTCTAGTTCAGGGGGTGTTTCGGAGATGACAGGTTCCCTTTAAGAATAAATATGTTTATGCAGGCTAAGTGAAAAAATATATTTACTAAGAATGATTAAATATAAGGTAAAACAGTCAAATGTACATACAGTACAGAAAAAATAATAATCCCATGGCCTACATATACAATATGGGGGTAACTCTGGTTGCCATGTTGTAGCACATGGCCAACACCCTATCAACATCCTACCTGGATGATGTTTCTCAATGGAGTACCAATTAACTGTCTGTGTTCAGCAGGTTTATACCCTTTCAGCCCTTCCCCCGAAATATGTCCAGTGTGCAGCATGCATGTCTCTGAGATAACCACTCAGAAATGTGGCCTTCTCAGCACAATTGAGGGGTGGGGGTTATATGTTATCTAACTACCCTTAACTCACTACATTACAAGGAATATAATTACACAGAATATAGATGTTAATAATAAAGGGGACAGAATTAAAGGGGACAGAACCAATCAGTTCTTAAGTATGAAAAAACACCCTTACAACACACCACCCTGCACCAATTTTCTATAAGGTTTTTTTTCCGGGAGTACAAAACTGATGACCTATCCTCAGGATAGGTCATCAATATCAGATCGGTCGAGGTTCAACTACTGCCGATCCCCACCGATCAGCTATTGATGACTTTTCCTGAGGATAGGTCATACATATTTTACTTCCAGAAAACCCGCATAAAGTACAAATGTCACTCGGGGGCCCCAAGGCCGTCAACACATAAAAAAAATTGGAATCACTAATTTAGTGGGTTGTCTGTTTTGAACAATCTTTCAGCACAATGCAGTGTCCCAAAAATGAGTTGATTGAAGGAGGCCCTGCTACCAGGACCATGGTTATTGCTGATGGTAGCCATTAGAGAGTCCACATTACATGGGCTATCGGTTCATGTTTAAAGTAGCCAGATCCTGGCAAAAATAGGAATGAATATAAATGTAACATTTAATCATTTTCATCTAAATATACCTAACAATATTATAACATACGGATATATGAATTGAGTTTTGTGTCTTCTTTCTGTGCTTCCCTCCTTCATGCATTAAACTTGTGCCAAGTGTTGGAGACTTACTCTTCAGAAATCTCTTATTTTTCTTCAGTAAAGAAGACTAATGTGTTATGACTTCCTTTGTCATCAAATACAAAAGTTTCTTACACTGTATCTGTCTTTATTTTTTCAATAGATTTTGAAACGGACAGTGTTGGTAAGTTTTAAGTGGGAAAAAAAAATAAAATATATATATAAATATATTTAAAATAACTTTATTGAACTTTATTCCTCTTTTTACATTGTTTTTTAGTCTTCTTATAGGGGTTTTCAGGAACTTTAATACTGAAGACCTACCCTCGAGATAGGTCATCAGTATCTGATTGGTGGCAGCCCAACACCTGGGATCAGCTTTTTGAGAAGGCACCACCGCTCGCAGTAGCACCTCGGCCTTCTCTCAGCAAACCAATCACAGTACTAAACATTATATAGCGGTAGTATTTGGTATTGCAGAATGCGGCTGAGCCATGTGAACAATGAACGTGATGTCACATGGCCTAGGCAAATTTGTACCTACTGTATGAAATTGGCTGACCTGTTATATGTGCACTTGGCAGCTGAAGACATCTGTGTTGGTCCCATGTTCATATGTGCCCTTTTCTGCTGAGAAAAATAAAGTTTTGATATATGCAAATGAGCATCTAGGAGCAATGGGGCGTTGCCGTTACACCTAGAGGCTCAGCTCTCTCTGTAACTGCCGCACCCTCTGCACTCTTATTGACAGGGCCAGGCAGTGTAAACATCATCAAGCCTCGACCTGTCAATCAAAGAAGAGAGGGTGCGGCAATTGCAGAGAGAGCAGAGTCTCTAGGAGTCACTACAATACTCCCATTTCTCCCACTTCTACAGCTGTTATCTGAAGGCTATGTGACTGATGGACGTGAGATCACATGGCCTAGACGAAGATGGAGAAGGTCATGGCACTACTGTGAGTAGATACATAATAAACTGCAGCATCTGACGTATTAAAATGTAGGGAGCAGAGTTACCTCAGATCCCGGCAGTTAGAACTGCATGCCAGCGGCATAAAACCACCGGCACCTACAGGTGATGGCATGGGCCTAACTGTTGAGCCCACACCATCGCAGTTATGTGTTAATACAGCACTGAAGGGGGATAATGTAGTTCTATTCTTCTACTAAACTACTATATAGTGTAGGAATATTGATTGCTTATGAGATGTGATTAATTATTATCTACTTTATTTTTTAGGTAGGGCTTCCGGTTACAGCGTGCTCGCTATGATAGGTTTCCTGTTGATAAATAAGATACTTCTGTAAGAATGAGAACTTTTATTTTTGGAGGTTTTCAGTAATGAAATTCTAAAACTGCAAACAAACATAATTGTATTTATGGTCTCAAAATGTACAAAATGTTAATTTTAAATCATAAACCGAATATAATAAATGTGGAAGTTTTTGCATCTGTTTTGGTCGTGTTCTTTCCTCTTTGTCTAGATGTAGTACATACCATACCTCCCAACATTTGAATAGCATAAAGAGGGACAATATGTAAAATTTTTCATTCTAGACCAAGCCTTTAATTCTGCCGAAAACATAACAATACACACCCTGCAGTGGCGTCCCTAGGGTGTTTGGCACCCGAGGTGGGTCCTTTCTCTGGCACCCCCCCCACAATGCCCATTGTGCCCCCTTCAGAGTAATAATGCCCACTCAGTGCCCCATAACAGTTATGCCCAACCCCTTCACAGGATTAATGCTCTCTGTTCGCCCTTCACAGTAGTAATGCCCATTGTGTCCCTTCACAGTAGTAATGCCCATTGTGTCCCTTCACAGTAGTAATGCCCATTGTGCCCATTCATAGCAGTAATGCCTATTGTGCCTCCTTCATAGTAGTAATGCCCTCTGTGCCCCATTCATAATCGTAATTCCCATTGTGCTCCCTTTGTAGTAGTAATGCCCATTGTGCCCCTTTCACAGTAGTAATGCCTATTGTGCCCCCTTCACAGTAGTAATGCCCATTGTGCCTCCTTCATAGTAATAATGCCCATTGTGTCCCCTCAATAGTAGTAATGCCCATTGTACCCCCTTCATAGTAGTAATGCCCCCTGTGCCTCTTTGTAGTAGTATTGCCCTCTGTGCCCCTTTGTAGTAGTAATGCCCTCTGTTCCCCCTTTGTAGTAGTAGTGCCCTATGTGCTCCCTTCACAGTAGAAAAAACCCTCTGTGCACCCTCTGTTAAAAAAACACAGTATCTACTCACCTTGTTCCGTCCCTGAAGCTCACATTCAGCTCTCTCCCATGCAGACATAGATCACTCTGCAGCACTGTGTGGGAGGAGCTTAGGCAGATTCCCTGGCTGCAGGCTCCTCCCAGACAGGCTGGCAGCTCGATATGTATCTGCAGGCTAAATGGTGGAGCAGGGAGAAGTCTTTCTGCTTCACCATTCAGTGCAGGAGAGATGGAGCGCAGGGAGCTGAGTGACAGGACTGCAGCTTCCGGCGCTCCAGAAATGAGCTCTTCCATCTGTAGTGATGGAAGCGCTCATTGCTTCTGGGCTCTGGCAACCCCCTGACAACGGGCATCTGATGCGGAGCGGCCCCCCTAGCACGCCACTGACTCCCTGTCCCACCCAGTCCCCTTAACGTCTCACATAATTATTCTCCCTTTATGCCACCACACAGTAGCCCACATTGTGCCCCTCACAGTAGTTGTGCCCACATTGTGCCCCCTCACAGTAGCAATGCCCACATGTGCACTCTTCACAGTAGTTATGCCCACATGTGCCCCCTTCACAGTAGTAATGCCCACATTGTGTCCTTCACAGTAACAATGCCACATTGTGCCCCTTCACAGTAGTTATACCCACATATGCCCCGTCACAATAGTTATGCCTATACGTGCCCTCTTCACAGTAGTTATAGCCAGATGTGCACCTTCAAAATAGGATCAGGTAACGTAAAGCGTGTGTAATCTGCTACCATGGAGATGCATAAGGAGGGTCAGATTCACACAGGCTCTTGAGTGATAGATTTACACTGGGCCCCTTAAGGGTGAGTCCATACAAAACATAAACATTTTGCCTTCAATCTTGCTGCAAATCTGCAGCAAAATCTGTAAGTGTTTCATACAGATTTTGCCATGCAATCACAGCAGATTTCTACAACATAATTATCATCCTGAATTTGCTGCAGGGATTCCACCACATGTGGATGGAGTAACTACTTTAAGACAATGCCCATTTTCGGTTCACATAGCTATACAGTAATGTGGACTTATTTTTTGCGGGACAAGTTGTACTTTTTAATGGCACCATTTAATTTATCATGTCTTGTATTGGAAAAGGGGAAAAAAATTCTTTGTAGGGTGAAATTGAAAAAAGACAATTCTGCCAAGGTTTTTTTTGGGTTTTTATATTACGGCATTCACTGTGCACTAAAAATGACATGGGAAAGGAGGTAATTTAACCCCTTCAGTACCAAGCCACTTTTCACCTTAAATCCCAGGCTGATTGTGACACATTGTACTTCATGACAGTAGTAAATTTGAGTTGATATATTTCACCATCAATAATAATCTAAGATTTACCAAAAATCTTTAAAAATTCAGATAGTAATACTTCACAAAATAGTTATCAATAGTTATGCTTTATGTTGGCATCATTTTGTAAATGTCATTTTATTTTTTTAGGAAGTTAGAAGTTAGAATTTTAGAAGCAATGTTTCATATTTTCGACAAAATTTCCAAAACCATTTTTTTAGCACCAGTTCAGTTAAGTGATTTTGAGGGAAACCACCCATAAAAAAATACGGCTCTCAGAAAATGTAAAAAAAAAAAAAATAGACACATTGGTTATCACTGCGTCTATAACAACCTGCTCCATAAAAAAATATCGTATGATATGCCCCCTCAGGTAAATGCTAAAAAAAAAAAAACTATGTTAAAACAGTCATTTTTCGTCACCTTGCCCCCCGAAAAGGGAAATACCAAGCAATCAAAAAGACGTATGTACCCCAAAATGGTACCAACAAAAATGGCTAGGTTTAATGCGCTGGCATCTGTGTTTTCACCAATACCAGCGCATACAGCAGGGGCCGGCTATCAGTCGGACCCCTGCCGCTGATCGGACAGGCGCAGCTCCTGCACCCGCCTGATCAGCGCGCCATAGTTGTACTGCACTGGGATTTAAGGCACAGTTCCCAGCATAGTAAAGCTACGGTGCTGGTTTCCAATGGGTTAAATTTTTTTATATTTTTTTTACTAAAAAACATTTAGCCCCCATTTCACGCCGGTCTCAATAAGCCCCTACATAGTTTCGGGTATACACTGCCGATTCTTTTAGACCATTTTCTACTCCTATGCCTGCAGGCCTGTCCCTTCCTTGCCCACGCCACATCCCCTTTTTTGGACCTGGAGTGAGCAGGGAAGAAGTCCCATGGCGTGCAACAGAATCTGTGCCAGATATACGCCACAAAAGTATATCTGTTCGTAAATATCGACCATTATCAACAGGTGGTCTACTAGATAGATGTGTTTATCTAGTTCATGTGCTGCACCATTTATACTTAATCTGTTCTGTTATACATAGACTTACTGTGCGTCAGACTCAGTCTCAACAGGAGGTCTAATATGTAGGTGTGTTTTCTAGTTCACTTGCTGTGCCATTACTTAATCTGCTCTGTTATATATATACACTTATTGATTACCATAAAAATCATAAATACCGCTCTTACATTCACTTCTTAACCTAGCCCCGATTTCTAAAGGATATTCACTGCGTACATACAATTATAATCAGTATACAGTGTTACCTGTTCTCATACTACTTCTATGATAGCGCTGAATCTTCCTCTCTATCTTCCTCTGAATGGAAGCTGGGTTCAAAGCTGGGAATGAACGGGGAGTGCAGCGGTGACTGCCTCTCATGTGGATCGTGCCCCTGCCAGTGGCATGTTCCTGTGCACACAGATTGTAGCTCGAGCTCACTCAGTGCGTCACTTGCTTTGCTACGGATAGTAGTAGCAGGTACCAAAATTCCTTCCAACGAGTTTCTGATAGTTCGCTATCCTTCGTCAGGGACCTGGAAAGTGGACATTCAGGAGTTATGACTAGAGCTGCATGCGGTTCTTCTGGTACCGCAGCTATATTAGAGGTAAAAGCGCCGGGGTCATACAAAGACTTATTGATTACCATATTTTCGGCCGATAAGACGTACCTCTGCTTACTTAAATACCATTATAATAACAATTACTTTATAACATGTAAATGAGTTTACATGACAAAACAGTAAAGAAAGGTTATTTTATGTAATGCTAGGACAATTAGAAAACTGAACATTTGTATGCACCCCTCCTAGAAAGTGAGAGAAGTGTTACAAAATCAGTTTACAATTTTGTCACCATAATGATAATGAGCAGGGTGAGCAGGTCCCCCCAAAGTAATTCACTTCATCTAGGCACCTTAGAGGCTCACTGGCTCTCTCAGGTCCTTCTGGATAGAGAGCTGCCATTGCAAGGTATGCTGACTGTATTTGTTTTAAGGATAGGTTATTGATTTGCACTCCTGTTTTTTGTCTTAAAGCATTGTGTGTTATCTGTCTGCTGTATGTTATAGGGGAAAGAAGCTATTGGTTATAGGAAGGGTAGGAACATAGAGGGACAAAAGTATTGATGTTACAGGAACATATAGAAGACCATGGTGTATACAGATGGAAGTCGGAAAGTTTGATATAAAGGTTAATAGGTTTAAATGTTAAGGTAATAATTTAAGGATTAATAAGGAAAAGGGGTGTGTTTAAAGGGGTTCTGCAGTTTTTTCAAACTGATGATCTATCCTCTGGATAGATCATCAGCATCTGATCGGCGGGGGTCCGACACCCGGGACCCCCGCCGATCAGCTGTTTGAGAAGGCAGCGGCGCTGCAGGAGCGCCGCGGCCTTCTCTGTGTTTTCCGCAGGCCTAGTGACGTCACGACTAGTATCACTGGCCTGGGCGGGGCTAAGCTCCATTCATGTGAACAGAGCTTAGCCCCGCCCAGGCCAGTGATACTAGTCGTGACGTCACTGGCCTGCGGTAAACACAGAGAAGGCCGCGGCACTCCTGCAGTGCCGCTGCCTTCTCAAACAGCTGACACCCGGGACCCCCGCCGATCAGATGCTGATGATCTATCCAGAGGATAGATCATCAGTTTGAAAAAACTACAGAACCCCTTTAAATAGATAAGGATAGATAATTAGATTAATATAGCCTAACCACTGGTATTTTAAGACATTTGAGCAGTGATTAATTGGTTAATTGAGTTAATTGTTGCAAAGTAACTCTTTCCTGGTATTTAAGTAAACAGAGGTGCGTGTTATGGTACTTCATTTTGCCAATTTGGCAAAAATGACCAATAGAATAAAAAAACTGCTACTATCTCTCTTATTTTTTGTTCAAACCCCTTTTATTGAATAAACACAATAAGTGTAAAGACACATACCCATAACTGAAACCATCATCACCTCTGTAGATGTGCGCTTGTCAGCATATTCTAATGATACTGGTCCCATCTCGTTATGTGCCACCAGTCCAGAGAAAAAAGCCTCTTTATGTTATGTAAATTAGACTCTTGGTGCAACAAGGACGTTTCTGTTGCTCCCAGAGGCTCCACTCATTCTCTTCCAGGCTATGCCCCACCACTTTGACTGACAGAGTCAGGCAATGTAGAAATACCCACACTTGGCCCTCCAATCTTGCGGCAGCAAGTTTGGTTTATTTGCACTACATGGCTGGAGATCATCAAGCAGATATTCCATCTGCTCGGTGATCTCAAACTATGTACTGCATTTGCACCAAAGGGCTAATTTGCATATAATAAAAAGGGTAGTGGATAACTATTAGATCGGTGGGGTTCCTTCCACTGTGACTCCCACGATCATGAGACTATAATCATGAGAAGTGTACCCCGTGCACTTTGGAGCCCCCAAAATTAATGCAGCATCAAATTAGACATGCAAACTGGCACTCCATTCATCTCACCTAGAAATCCAATAGAGATGAATGGAGTGACAGGAAACTTGCTCCGTTCATTTTATGGGGGTTCCAGGGGCACATACTACCAGTTTGCATGATTGGTGGGGGTCCCAGTGGTAGATAGGGGATAACTTTTCACAACCGGATGGGAAGCAAGTTTTGTGTGCATGTGGGGGGGGGGGGGGGGGGGGGGGTAGAAAAAACCATGGCGGGAAGCCAAAGGAAAGTGAAAGTGATAGTTTGAGGAGTAGACAACGTTTATAGATGTACCAACCTCCAAAATCACCATAAATGTGATACTGATCCTGGACTTAATCTATATACCCAGCACAACCACAATGGCAGTATGCCCTTCTCGGCTATAAACTGGGGTGTTCAATGTCACTTAGTTATCTCTCTTATGGCTGATTTATTGGTGTATTGGTGCCATGTAACTTCTGTTTTGTATGTCATGCACTGTGCCTGGTTGTCCAGCAGGTGGCAGTGTTTCTGGCAGTGAAAGAGTGATCTTTAGATAGAATTGAACTTACCATTCCATTCTCCCCCTTTTGGCAGAAGTGGGCAGTTCATGCTTCCTACCAAGGGAAGGGTTGCATGAAGCTATAGTAAGTTGAGAATTGGAAGGAGATGAGACATGGTGCAGTGAGGGGAGCATTCCCCCCTTCTGCTGCTGGAGCCCCAAGGAAGCAGCTTGCAGAGCCAATCAACTCCAACACAGCATGGCAATGTGTGACTTGACATATGTGATAGGAAGGAGGGTAATGTGGGCGTCGATGTGATCTACTGCTGGTGGTGACAGGACCGTGTCCATGGAGTAGGAGATGGAGGAGTTGGATAAGTGCTTGCTGTGGGAGCCAGGCTGATACAATCTTGGGAAAGAGAATGTCAAAGGGATCTGGCCATGTTGCTGGGGTACTGCTTCTCCACTGCCGCATAAAACATTGACCCAGTGGACCATGAAAAACATTTACCGTGCCTGCCCGAAACAACTGCTTGAGGTGTCCACCATGGAGTGCAATTTACCACACAGCAAGAATCGCAAGGAGTGGCCCATGCTCTCTGCCATGTGAGAGTACAAGGCACTTTACAATAGTACTGCAGCGAGTGTACCGCCAGTAATGTGGCCAAGTAGTGGTTCAGCTTGCGGACAAGCTAATTGCTGGTGGGGAAAAGATTTTTCATGGCCAAACATTGCATAATAGATGGAGCCAAGGACATGAAGGAGTCTTAGCAGGAGAAGGTGATGATGATGACAAAGATTCCGTATTTCAAGGGGATGCAGGTTTGCTGCCACAAAGAGCATCAGTAGAAGGAGGACAGATTTCTCTGAATGGTAATGCTGCCAGTTGTATTTTCCCAAAGAATCCAGTGATGGCTCCTCCCCAACCTCCTCCTAAAGTCAGCCCAAATGGTGGTGACTTTCACACGAGTCCACACGGGGATTCTCTGCCATAGGGCATTGTGGGGTTTTCTTGCCACTTCTTAGTAATAAGTCAGGCACCCTCTCAGAATGGGCAGTGAAGACTGAGAGGGCTCCACTGAAAGCCTTCTCTGGGGTTGCGAGGAGGAGGAGCAGAAGCGATGCTCCACAGACTCCAAAGTCACTTCAACGTCATCCTGCTGCAACTGGGAGGAGGAGTGAGCTATGCAATCCACAATCTCATCCTTTCTCTTCAACAATAATGTTGCTCCTTTGCGAAGCCAGCAGGGATTATCGCAGACTACAACTACTACTACTTCTGACTGGATAGCTGGTGCTGCTACTACCCACATTCCGACTCTCTTTCTTTCGTTTGGAACTCTTCAGTATCCCTAACATTTTTGGGCCTTTCAGATAATGTTGTGCACTACCCTGTGTATTGGTGTAGTAATCACATATATATATATATATATATATATATATATGCTGGTCTGTACCTGTCAAGACTGAAATAAAATTGATTTAGGCCAAAATTTGTTATTATTCTGTATATTGGTATAGTAATTACGGTACATATATGTAACATCCCTTTGGGCAGCCCTCAGTAGGTAGGGTGTATGGTTGTTCTCACCTCATTATGGTGCAGTGTTTCAACCCAAATCTTGCTTGGAGCTCTATAGGATTGCAGGAGGGTCTTTCTCTTCTGCCAGGGGACAACTTGGGAAACCCCTGCACAGCTCAGTACACCTTCACCCCAGGAAGCAGTTAACTGAGCAACAGATCTATTTGGGAAAGGGTGAATAATGGTGAAGAACATAAAGAGAATGCAATAAAAGGAAGACAGCACAGATTGCAATTTTGAAAGGGGTGGGCTATCTGTTGGAAGATAGACAGTATACTCTCCCCAGCTATCTACTCCTAATACTCAGCCTACTATAACCTACTGTCTAGCAATATACCGAGTCCGAACGTTGGGGCCCAGTTGCAGAAGATGTTGGTGCGCTAATGTTGGTTTACTTACAAATGTCCTGCCATGAACCATCTGAGGTCTGCAGCATTCACAAGCTTAGAAGGCAGTGGAGTCGGAGACAAGATCCTCCTAGGATAAAGCCTCCGCTGTAGGGGTTAAACCACAGCTAAACTTTCTCTTCTCACACTGGAAACACAGAAGCTGTCAGGACTGTGCTATAGTGTCTGCACAGAAGCAGAGCTCATTTTTGTTTCTGGAGATCTATCGGTCTCTCTATATCCTGGCCGTGCTGCTGTTCCTTTTCCTTCCTTAGCCTCTGTTGGCTGCAGGGAAGAGCCAGTGCTCAAGGAATTTGAAGTCCACTTCACCTCAGAAGAAACAACATTAATACCTGCAACATTCACTAGACCCACTGCTTTCACTACAAGGGTTACATATGTGCTGGTTTGAATTTAATCAACAGCACAAATAAAAAAGAATTGATTGGAATATAGTAACATAGTAACATAGTTTTTAAGGCTGAAAAAAAACATCTGTCCATCCAGTTCGGCCTGTTATCCTACAAGTTGATCCAGAGGAAGGCAAACAAAGCCCCTATGAGTTAGAAGCTCCCTGGATCAATGACTATAATCTGGATCAATGACTATAACCTGTAATATTATTACACTCCAGAAATATATCCAGGCCCCTCCTGAACTTGTTAGTGAGTTCACCTCTTCCGGTAGAGAGTTCCATAGTCTCTCTGCTCTTACCGTAAAGAATCCTCTTCTATGTTTGTGTAGAAACCTTCTTTCCTCTAGATGCAGAGGATGTCCCCTTGTCATAGTCACAGTCTTGGGTATAAAAAGATGATGGGAGAAATCTCTGTACTGGCCCCTGATATTTGTATATGGTTATTAGATCTCCCCTCAGTCATCTTTTTTTCTAAACTGAATAACCCTAATTTTGACAATCTTTCTGGGTACTGTAGTCCACCCATTCCAGGTATTACTTTAGTTACCCTCCTCTGAACCCTCCCAGCTTTGCTATGTCTGTATTGTTCACAGGAGCCCAGAACTGTACACAGTACTCCATGTGTGGTCTGACTAGTGATTTGTAAAGAGGCAGGACAATGTTCTTATCACGTGCATCTATGCCCCTTATGACGCAAACCATTATCTTATTGGCCTTAGCAGCAGCTACCTGACACTGGTTTCTACAGTTTACTTTGCTGTCCAAACGCAAGACAGAAATAAAGGGAAAACGATTTAGGCCTAAATTCGATATCACTCATAGATACTTGTGTGCTACCCTATGTATTGGTGTACTGATCACCTATATCCTGGTTTAATTAAACTGAAAATCTGGAAATCCCAGCTTAAGGTTATTTGAAAATTCAGGTATGTCTTTCACATTCCTCTCTTTTGGATACATAGCAGCAGATTCTTAAAGGGTATTGTCTTCCCCTGGTGGAAATATTCAGTTACCACCCTTCGATAAACCTATACCTAAACTTCCTGATCAAGATAGAGTAGCAGGATAGGGCCCCCTGATAACCACTACCCATAGATTACTCTTACACACACCCCTCCACCTACCATAGCTATGCCCCTGCCTTGGTGGTTAATGGTTGTTTTCTTTTTGTGACAATATGCTGAATTGACAGAGTTTTATTATAGAGATTATCACTTTTACAATCTTGTGGGGTATAATAAAGTATATTTTAATTCGTGGACACAATGTGTTATTGTCTCCAGTGTCAACCTGATCTCTAGAAAATTCAGCAAAAGAAAGCAATGTGAGGATACGTTGTGAAGGCTGCATGGAGCCACCACCATGTCCACGTGTGAAGGGCATGGCTTCTAAATAGCTTGGGAATTGGCCTCATGATTTTGCTGGTATAGCATTGGCTATACAGCAATGTGTGCTGCACAACTCAGAAAAGTTGCTTGACCAATGTCTGTGCGGCTTTTGTATCACTTAATTTTTTTGTGATGTAAGTGCCCCTGTGACTCTTTGCTAACCCAGCCATTTCCTGCTTTTTCTTCTTACATTTAGTTTTTTCTCCCTGCCTTCCAAAAGCCATAACATTTTTATTTTTTCATTCAGATAGGAGGGCTCGTTTGCTGCAGGACAAGTTATACTTTCTGATGACACCATTAAATATTCCATACAATTAGAGATGAGCAAATCTATTCACTGCTTCGTAGATTCGTATCGAATCTTATAAATTTTCTACTCCGAAGCGAATCCGGATTTTTTCAGATTCGCTTCATATTATTCGTAAATTTTCGTAAAATTTTTAACGCTAATGCTACGTATTATACATACGCTATGTACATAACGTACGCATTCTTCGTGAAGCGGGAAAATGACGATAATCCCCCTCAAGAGCGGGAAAGTGAAGATACGCCCCCCTCAGAAGTGGGAAAAAGCAGCCCGGCCCACCGGGAACTAACTATTGGCACGTATAGGGAGTGAAAACTGCTCCCTCATTACTCCTCCCTCCTCTGAACCAGTTTATACCAGTGCTGAACACTGTACAGTATAGCAAGCATGGCTAAAGAACTGCGTCTTCCCTGGGTGCAACCTTGCCTCCACCGCTGCAGCCAGAAGTCCTTACCCTTGTTGTCCTGGCAGGAGGATCCAGAAAAGCGCAAGTGGCTGCAGCACTCGCCAGCATGACCACCACCCGGACCCGGTCAAGTCCGACTTCCGGAAGAAGAGGGCAGTGGAGTTCTACCACGGCAGCAAGCTTGGTCTACAGGAGGCAGGAGCGTCCTCTGATGGCGTTTGGTAGCAGCTCAAGCGAGGAACCCAACTACTGGCTGTCTAATTTAAAGGACACTTCAAGAGGACCTATGGGAGCCACACCATGGACTGCACCTGACGGGTGAGAGCCATTTGGCACTTTTTTGTTTGTTTAGTCTGTTTGACTCTCACCCAGATGGGCATGGCTTGTCAGGACTCCCCCCATTCTGCAGAAAATTCCCAGTTGAAACTAAGCGCGCCTATTCCCCCTCCCCCCCCCTCTTCTCAGGTAATTTGGGAACCCGCTTTGCAAAAAGGGTTCTCTATTTGCTGATCTTTTATACCATCCATGTGGTTACCTGTTTGGATTACAATTGGATTTTGGACTGTGTTCCAGTGTTTTATTATCAAGCAGCCATAAGTAGAGACACAAATGTATATCTGAGCCTTTTATGCTTGCAAATGTGCAATTGCACTAAAATGTTTGCATACTGTCTTTGCTGCATTTTAGCAATAATGTTTTTACAGGTTCAGCAATGTTCAAGCACTTTAGCCCATTGTGTGTATTCTTTTTCAGGTACTGCAATGTTTCCTATATTAATGCACTTATTGTACAGTGTTTTTTAGTGAATTATGCACTTAGCCGGAAAGCTAGCACCTTACTTTTGTAGCTCATATGGACTGCCTCTAAAGACTGTATGCCACAGCCTAGCCTCGTGCATATGACGCAATCACGAGTCAATAGTACGCTCAGGATTTGTACGCACTTTGTACGCTAATGCTTACGTATTGCGTACTTTTAACAACGCTGACTGTATGTTCGTAATTTGTGTAGGAATGTTCGCAAAACAATGATTTTTGAATGAAAATTCGACCAAATAAATTAGTATTAAGAACGAATCTTGTCATTAATTCGTTGAACATTCGCCGAAGCGAATGTTGGATGATTCGCTTATCTCTACATACAATCCAGTGGGAAGCTTTAAAAAAATTGCAAATGGGGAGGAATTGAAAAAAAAAACGAGAAAGAGAGGAGAGTGAGTGCTGTATGTGGAGAATATTTAAAGGGAACGTGCCATCAGAAAATGACCCGCTGTTTAAATCACTTTTTTATGTTTAACATATTTTTAAATAATGTTTGATGTTATTTTTAATTTTTCATGTCTCTTTTTATATTTATATTTAACTAAAAATCCTGCAGTTTTTGCACTGACCACTATGTCTAATAATTGTTGCCACTTCTTGGTCTGTACAGATCACTTTACTACAGTTAACTCATTCTAATCCTGCCTGTAATGATATCACCTCTGTGTCATGCATTCTTATGGGAGGTAAAAACTCCCAAGTACAGATGGCAGATGTGGTGTATTAGAGTGGAGAAGGCTGAGAGATGTGTCTAGAGTTATTTTTGCCTGGTCACATGACCTTTCATCTGTGGCTATGTTATGGAGAGGTCATCTGTGTGGACAGCACAGAAGATTTGCCCAACAAGGAGACTTATGAAATATAGCAAATGGCCCTAAAAATTAACAAAGTTTATATTAGTAAATGTCACATAGCCATCTTACCTACACATTGGTCAAAAGTAGCCAGAAAGTGGCCAACCCCTTTAATGAACCCAGCAGATAGGTGATCAGTACATGAATACACAGGGTAGGGCAACAATTTACCTGTGAGTTTTAACATGCAATTGAGCATCATGCCTCAGTCCACTATTTCAGTTTATTCTATATCCACGCGGTTGGAATTTAATAGTTTTTTTGGGGGGTATCCAATTTAATAAAACCAGCATATAGGTGATCAGTACACCAATATAAAGGTTAGGGCAACAATTTACTTGTAAGAGATAACATGAAATTGAGCACCAGGCCTGGCCCTTAATCATCCATTTACATTCATTTATTTAGCCACACGGTTGGAATTTTATTTTTTTGGGGGTTGTTCAATTTAATAAAACCAGCATACATACGTGATTACTACTCCAATACACGGGATAGCACACAAAAGTATATGTGAGTGATAACAAATTTAGGCCTAAATCTGTTTCCCTTAATTTCTCTCTTCACATGTTTCCAATTTTTTTTTTGAGTGTGGGGGGTTGATTATATACAAACCAGCACATATATATATGTGATTACTACACCAATACACAAGGTAATGCACAACATTATCTGAGAGGCCCAAAAATGTCAGAGCTATGGAATAGTTCTACAAGACTCAGAACCAGAATGTGGGTAGTAGTAGCACCAACTATCCGACCAGTAGTAGTAGGCCGCAGTTGTCTCTCCTAGCTTCGGAAAGGTGCGACAGTATTGCTAAGGGGAAAGGGGATGAGATTGTGGACTGGATGGCTCACTCTTCCTCTCAGTTGCAGCAGGATGATGTGAAGGTGACTTTGGAGTGGCTATGGAGCCAAGGGTCACAGCGTCCCTCCTGCTCCTCCTACTTGCAGTCCCAGAGAAGGCTTTCCATGAAGTCATCTCAGTCTTTACTGCCCCTTCCTAGTGAGGCGCCTTCCTTTACCCTAAGAAGTGACAAGTAAACCCCACCATGCCCTATGGCAGATAGTCAAGAAATTCCCCCTGTTGACCACTGTTCACTTGGCGATTCATGTTGACAGTCCTCCCTTCACATGCCAGCATGGGAGCCGGGCTTCTGATTGTACACTGTGCTGAGCCCCATGACGGTCCCCCTGCCCTCAGGCCACCACAGGCACAGGTCTCCCACTTGTGGCAGCCCTCATTGCTCTCTTCAGGTTTGCCAGCAGTGGGTCATTCCACTGGCGTCTCCCTCTGTTCTTACCAGAACTTGCTCTCCATGCTCAGAGCTCATCAGTCTGTATTAAGGCACGAGTGGAGTAACTTCGTTTTGGCCTGAATCGATTCAAGTTCGAACTGAACTTTTTAAAAAATTCAGCGAACCAGACCCAAACCGAATCTTGAGCGGTTCGCTGTTCTCTAGCCTTTACCAATGATGTTAATTTTTTATTGTTTATAATTGTTTCTAAAATGGTGAAAGGGGGTGATTGGAAAAACCGAGAGCTCACTGATCGCACCTCCAGGATGGTCTCAGTGCACTTGGCCACTTACCTGCAGAGGCTGACGATGCAAACACCAACGGTCCACACAAACATGAAGACTGAAACCCAGACATGCGAACTGGAACCCAAACATAACCACACAGGACACAGTTCAGACAAGACAAACGGGAAGCAGAACACAAGCAAATGCCTGGACTCCATGTGGGACGGATGCATGGTGGTCACAGGAAGAGCTGCCCAGAAAGGCATACAAGCAGATGCCTTGACCTCATGCAGAACGACACATGGTGGCCACAGACAGAGTTGCCCTAAAAGACAGACAAGCAGATGCCTGGACCCCATGCGGAACGACACATGGTGGTTAAAGACAGAGCTGCACACATAGACTAGATGTCCTCGCTCCAGAGAACCCAGGAGCACTCTCATTGAACCAGACTAGCAAATGCCTGTTCCCCATGCGGAGTTAGTTCATGGGCGAACAGACAGCCGCACCACAATACACAGAACCAGACAAAGTGACCTTGATGTGTCACTGGGTGATCACACAGACAGGGAAGATAGAAATATCCCAGGCTCACACCAACCCCACAACTCACAGGTATATAAAGAGCAGGATAATAAGGTCATATGATACCTAGCAGACACATCGAGCCCAGTCCATTAACCCCACCAGAACTGAGACAAGAGGGAGGGGAGCATGCATACACAAGGAGTAGTTCACACACAGGCTTCTGCAACTACATGTAGGTCATAGCAACCAGCCACACAGAATCCACAGCACCCAGTATGCCAAAGAGCTACTAAAGCGAGTACATATGGCAACCCATGACACAGTGAACTACAGTGTGACGCCTATCCACAGGACAGAGGATAACCATTAGATGGGTGGGGATCCTACCACTGGGACCCCCACCGAACACAAGAATGGGGGTCCCGTACTGCACCCCCTGAAATCAATGGATCGGCTGGTTGCTCATGCATGCTGCCGCTCCATTTATTTTGATAGGGGTTCCGTAGATAACCAGTTGCTGTACTTGGCTATCTCAGAACTCCAATAGAAATTTATGGAGCGGTCATGCACATGTGCAACCGGCTGCTCCATTCATTTTAGGAGGTGCAGGGGGTACAGGGTCCCTGTTCTCATGATCGGTTGGGGTCCCAGCGGTAGGACCCCCACCGATCTAATAGTTATCTCATATCCACAGGAATACCCCTTTAGGCTACAAGTGTTTAAGACTACCACCATCTTGAGTTAATTTATATATAGAGATGAGCGAGCACTAAAATGCTCGGGTGCTCGTTATTCGAGTCAAACTTTTCCCGATGCTCGGGTGTTCGTTTCGAATAAAGAACCCCATTAAAGTCAATGGGAGACTCGAGCATTTTTTGCAGGGGACCAAGGCTCTGCCTAGGGAAGTCTGGGTGAAAACCTGGAAACCTCAGTATATGATGGAAAGACCACGGAAATGGACAGGAAACAGCAGGGGCAGCATGCATGGATGCCTCTGAGGCTGCCTAATCCCACCATTACCCCAAATTCTCAGGCAACAGCCTGGTGGTTACCCTCATGGCAATTGTGCTCACTCAGACCAAGAAAGGCGAGGCACATGCCCATCACATGTTAGGGAAGCACCCAACTAGGTGCAACGAAGGTCCATCACCGCCAATTTTCAGGGACACGGTAATGGTGACCCACTTAAAAATGCTGCCTGACAACCTGGCGGTGAACCCCTGATTGTCTGTCTTTCAATAAGATTGCAGTGTAAAGCATGGTGGTGAGCCTCAGTATGACTTTTTAGATGGAGATTGCATGTGGTCACGTACTCCCTGGAACCCCATAGTCACCCCTTCTCTGATGTGCTACCCCAAAACATTCTCTGCCCCAATTCACAAGTCCTTTTGCAGTCTCCGTGTGCTGACAGTGGGGATTTACCAGTGTTGTCTGAGGAGGTGGTGGACAATGGCGAGACACAGGTGTCTGGGGGTGAGGTAGTTGTATGGGAAGCAAGTTACAGTGGGGACTCCTTGGGGGGACTTTCTCATGATGGGACAGATTCAATTGTGTTTAGAAAGGCTGATGGGCTTCCGTTAGCACTGTGTGTATAGAACCCCATGGCCTTTCATAAAAATAGTCTGGCGATGACCCCAAGGCAATTTTCAGGGACACGGTAATGGTGACCCACTTAAAAATGCTGCCTGACAACCTGGTGGTTAACCCCTGATTGTCTGTCTTTCAATAAGATTGCAGTGTAAAACATGGTCGTGAGCCTCAGTAATAAGATTGCAGTGTAAAGCATGGTGGTGAGCCTCAGTATGACTTTTTGGATGGAGATTGCATGTGGTCACGTACTCCCTGGAACCCCATAGTCACCCCTTCTCTGATGTGCTACCCCAGAACATTCTCTGCCCCAATTCGCAAGACCTTTTGCAGTCTCAGTGTGCTGACAGTGGGGATTTACCAGTGTTGTCTGAGGAGGTGGTGGACAATGGCGAGACACAGGTGTCGGGGGTGAGGTAGTTGTATGGGAAGCAAGTTACAGTGGGGACTCCTTGGGGGGACTTTCTCATGATGGGACAGATTCAACTTGGGTGGATCAGGCACAGGAACAGATCAATTTTTTTTTTTTTGTGTTTATTTAACTTTTATTTAGCACAAATAACCACAGAGATATTTATTCGTTCTCTTCGCTGCGCAGTATGGCGTTGGGGTTCGTCACTTTGATGGCGAGCTGTGCCGCTCTCTCCACAATGTTCTTTCAGTTCTTTGAGGAGACGTTGAGGACGTTGAGGAGATCAGTGAAATTCAGTGAATGACGACGCAAATTTAGCATCAACCGGTACAGTCGTAAATTATGAGCTTGATCAAGTGTGGCATGTGTTCTCTGTATTCTTCTCAGTTTATTACCGTATATGGCAGCTATCTGGAAAAATAGTTTAGAGAGAGAAAAAGATAGGAAAAAGACGTAAATTGTTTGGAGAGAGGGCCTGTAGGTGGACCTCCGGAAAAATTGTTTGGAGAGAGGGCCTGTAGGTGGACCTCCGGAAAAATTGTTTGGAGAGAGGGCCTGTAGGTGGACCTCCGGAAAAATTGTTTGGAGAGAGGGCCTGTAGGTGGACCTCCGGAAAAATTGTTTGGAGAGAGGGCTTGTAGGTGGACCTCTGGAAAAATTGTTTGAAGAGAGGGCCTGTAGGGGGCCCTCCTGAAAAATTGTGGTAAAAGAGTGCCAGTTGGACCTCTAAAAAATGGCTTTTTTTGGTCAGCGTTAGGCAAAGACGACATGGAGGAGGAGGAGGAGTAGGAGGAGTAGAGAAGAGGAATCGGATACATAAGTAAAGTTAATCTTTAGCTGCTTTCCCCCGGAGGAGATTTGAATTCCGGTGAAATCCAGGCTTTGTTCATTTTAATAAGCGCCAGCCTGTCAGTGCTGTCAGTTGACAGGCGTGTGCGCTTATCGCTGATGACGCCACCAGCTGCACTGAATACCCGCTCTGACAGCACGCTAGCGGCAGGGCAGGCCAGCACCTCCAAGGCGTACAGCGCCAGTTCAGGCCACGTGTCCAGCTTTGAAACCCAGTAGTTGTATGGAGCAGAGTGATCGCTACGGACATTGGTATGGTCAGCTAGGTACTCCCTCACCATCTTTCTGTACAGCTCCCCCCTACTCTACCTAGACTGGGGACAGGTGACAGTGTCTTGCTGGGGTGACATAAAACTGGCAAAGGCCTTGGAGAGCGTTCCCCTGCCAGTGCTGGACAAGCTGCCTGCTTGGCTCCTCTCCCCCGCTACTTGGCCCACAGAACCATGCCCTCTGCCGCTAGCGGCGTCAGATGGGAAGGATTGTTTCAGCTTGTGCACCAGGGCCTGTTGATATCTATTCACTCTCATACTCCTTTCCTCTGCAGGGATGAGAGTGGAAAGGTTCTGCTTGTACCGTGGGTCCAGGAGAGTGAACACCCAGTAATCGGTGTTTGAAAAAAAGCTTCTAACGCAAGGGTCACGGGATAGGCAGCCTAACATGAAGTCTGCCATGTGCGCCAGAGTCCCAACACATAAGAATTACCTCTCCTCACTGGCCTGACTCTCCATTTCCTCCTCCTCCTCCAAGTCCTCCTCTTCAGCCCATACACGCTCAAGAGTTAAGGACTGAGAACTGGTACCCTCTTCTGTCTCGCCGACATTCTCCTCCTCTTCCTCCTCTTCCCCCTCCTCCGATACGCGCTGAGAAACAGACCGGAGGGTGCTCTGGCTATCAAGCGACGTATCTTCCTCCACCGTCTCTTGTGACAAGCGCAAAGCATCCGACTTGATGCTGAGCAGTGAGTTTTTCAACAGGCAAAGCAGCGGGATGGTGAGGCTGATAATGGCGGCATCGCCGTTGACCATCTGTGTTGACTCCTCAAAGTTGCTCAACACCTGGCAGATATCAGACATCCACGTCCACTCCTCATTGTAGACTTGTGAAATCTGACTGACCTGACTACCAGTTCTGGTGGAAGTTGACATCTGGCAGTCTACAATCGCTCTGCGCTGCTGGTAAACTCTGGATAACATGTTTAATGTCGAATTCCATCTCGTGGGCACGTCGCACAACAGTCGGTGAGCGGGCAGTTGTAGGCGGCGCTGCGCTGCCCTGAGAGTGGCAGCATCTGTGGTGGACTTGCGGAAATGCGCACAGATGCGGCTCACCTTGGTGAGCAAATCAGACAGATTGGGGTATGTCTTGAGGAACCGCTGAACTATTAGATTGAACACATGGGCCAGGCATGGCACATGTGTCAGTCTGCCGAGTTGCAGAGCCGCCACCAGGTTACGCCCGTTGTCACACACAACCATGCCTGGCTTGAGGTTCAGCGGTGCCATCCACACATCGGTCTGCGCCGTGATGTCCTGTAACAGCTCTTGGACGGTGTGCCTTTTGACACCTAAGCTCAGCAGTTTGAGCACCGTCTACTGGCGCTTACCCACGGCACTGCTGCTGCGCCTAGAGCTACCGACTGAAGGCGCCGTGCCCACGGATGGTAATTCGGAGGAGGAGGTGGAGGAGGAGGAGGGGTCGGAGGAGGAGGCATAGTACGTCTGAGAGACCGTGATCGAGGTAGGCCCCGCAATCCTCGGTGTGGGCAGTACATGAGCGGCCCCAGGGTCAGTCTCGGTCCCAGCCTTCACCAAGTTAACCCAATGTGCCGTCAGTGAGATATAGTGTCCCTGCCCGGCAGCACTTGTCCACGTGTCCGTGGTTAGGTGGACCTTCTCAGAAACAGCGTTGGTCAGGGCACGGATGATGTTCTGTGACACGTGCTGGTGTAGGGCTGGGACGGCACATCGGGAAAAATAGTGGCGGCTGGGGACCGAATACCGAGGGGCAGCCACTGCCATGAGATTGCGAAAGGCCTCGGTCTCTACCAGCCTATAGGGCAGCATCTCCAGGCTCAGCAATTTGGAGATGTGGACGTTGAGGGCTTGGGCATGTGGGTGGGTGGAACTGTATTTCCTCTTGCGCTCCAGCGTCTGCTGTAAAGACAGCTGAACGCTGTGCTGGGACACATTGGTGGACACTGTGGAGGATCGTGGAGGCGAAGGTGTGGTTTTCCGGTGGGAGGCGCTTGTGCCGGGGTCCTGGGCAGGGGGTTGACTAGCAGAGGCAGCGAGTGACACAGGGGAAGGAGCAGTGGTGTGACCCGCAATAGGTGGTGAACGGCCTTGGTTCCATTGAGTGGGGTGTTTAGCACTCATATGCCTGCGCATGCTGGTGGTGGTTAGGCTAGTAGTGGTGGCACCCCTGCTGATCCTGGTGTGGCACAGGTTGCACACCACAGTCCGTCGGTCATCCTCACTTTCTTTAAAGAACCTCCAGACTTGCGAACATCTAGGCCTCGCCACGGGAGCTTCACTACGTGAAACAGTTGCTGCTGATGCACCAGCTCTGGCCCTGCTTCTCCCTCTGGCCATACCACTGCCTCTTCCAACCTGTTCTGGTGCAGCACTCGCCTCCGCCGCAGAAGCACTGTCTTCACTCGGCTCAACCCAGCTTGGGTCAGTCACCTCGTCATCCTCCGATTCCTCAGTCTGCTCCCCCCTCGGACTTCCTGCCCTGACAACAACTTCACCACTGTCTGACAACCGTGTCTCCTCATCGTCCGACACCTCTTTACAAACTTCTTCCACTAAGTCAACATTGTCATCATCATCATCATCACCCACAGACTGCGACAGTTGGAAAACTTGGGCATCTGGAACGAGGTCAGCAGCAACCTGAAAAGTGGTTTGTGACTCTGGGAAGGGTCCAGAAAACAGTTCCTGAGAGTATGCCGAATCGCATTTCAAATTTTCCTGGGAGGGGGCAGACTGGGGGGAAGGAGGTTGAGGTGGAGGAGCCAGAGGAGTGCTCCCTTGGGTAACGTGGGTGGACTGCGTGGAAGACTGACTGGTGGGCAAATTATTTGAAGCATTGTCCGCAATCCACGAGATCAGCTGTTCGTACTGTTGTGGTTTCAACAGTCCTCTACCACGTGTCCCTGTAAGTTGAGACATGAAGCTAGGGAGTGTAGCTCTGCGGCGTTCCCCTGCTCCCTCATCAGCAGGTACTGTCTCACCCTGCCCAGGACCACGGCCTCTGCCCCCTGCTGTAATTGAATGCCCACGCCCTCGCCCTCGACCCTTAGCCCTGGGGTTCAACATTTTCTGTATATAAGTGTATATATATAAAAAATAAAAAATAAATGGGCCTGCTGAACTGAAACCCACAAACTTGTTCAGTCTGGTTGAATTACAGAAAGTGTCACCTGGACAGAAAATACGGATTGTAGTAAGTGTACTGAACTGTGACACACAGAATGGTTCCACACTGCTGTGTGAAATGGATTTGTATAACTGAGCTAAAACAACAAAAAAACTATTTTTTTATATATTTTTTTTTTAGTTTTGTTTTTTTGGGAACGTGACGTGCAGAAACTATCGTAGAGCTAACTGACACCCTGCTGACGGTGGCTATTTTGACTGCGACCCAGACAAATGTCGCACAGAGATTTTTGGGATCAAGCTATATACGTGGAAGCAAAAGACCTGGTTGTATTAAGTGACGTACAGAAAGTGTCACTTGGACAGAAAATACGGATTGTAGTGAGTGGACTGAACTGTGACACACAGAATGGTTCCACGCAGCTGTGTGAAATGGATTTGTATTTGCTAAAACAACAAAAAAACTATTTTTTTTATATATTTTTTTTTTTAGTTTTGTTTTTTTTGGGAACGTGACGTGCAGAAACTATCGTAGAGCTAACTGACACCCTGATGACGGTGGTTATTTTGACTGCGACCCAGACAAATGTCGCACAGAGATTTTTGGGATCAAGCTATATACGTGGAAGCAAAAGACCTGGTTGTATTAAGTGACATACAGAAAGTGTCACCTGGACAGAAAATACGGATTGTAGTGAGTGTACTGAACTGTGACACACAGAATGGTTCCACGCAGCTGTGTGAAATGGATTTGTATCACTGAGATATAACAATAAAAAAAAGGGGTTATATATGGCAATAGCTGCACTACTAGTGCCAGCCAGCCAGCCAAGCCAGGAGACAAAAAAAAAATTCTTGTAGCCCTTAGAAGGGCTGTTGGGTTCTTTGTGGGTGATTCCTGCCTAACAGAGAACTAAATGCAGGCCCTAACACTCTCCCTGAAACGCAGCAGCTCTATCCCTAACGATATCCAGACAGCATCTGAGCCGAGCACCGCGGCCAGTCACTAGTATATTCCAGGGTCACCTGATCAGGCCAGCCAACCCCTGCTATCGACATGTAAGGGCCCCACGTGATGCTGGGTGTACCGCAGAGTCTCCTGGCTTGTGATTGGCTGAGTTTATAGGCTTCAAAAATGCACGATGCGGAAGTTGCCATTTCCTCGAGCATGGCGAGATACTCGTCCGAGCTGCGAGTACTTACGAGTACCATAATACTCGAACGAGCACCAAGCTCGGACGAGTATGCTCACTCATCTCTATTTATATATTCATATACTCATTCATACACATATATAGAGTTAGAAAACTCTACAAGGAGTTTGAATGGGAGGCACAGGCTCAATGACTAAAGAATTCATTAACCAGCATGCATTCTTTGCGTGGTGTCGTATACATTATACAAGATCACTTTGGCTTATACGTTTTATAGGAAAATCATGCAGAAACTGTCCCAGTTTTGAGATAAGTCCAGAAAAACACTGCACGCAAAGTAAATGATAAAGGATAGTGACTCATTGTGCACATTTTTAAGAATGCAAGAAGTAAAACATGCAGAGACCCTTCAACGATGTTATCCCATAACATAATATTACTCCAATGAATAGAGGATCTCAAATGATGTACTTTATTATTGCAAAGTACATGCAATAAAAAAATATATATTTTTTTTACATTGATTATATTTGCCCCCTGCTGTTTGTGCTGTGGCCAAAATTCTGGTCCACCTTCTACAGCATTCATGGTAGACTACCATGCTCAGTAGCTTCCCTGCTCCCTTCTTCACTCCTCAGTGCTGCCATAGTGATCTTATAGTTAAACATTTGAAGTGGTGCACACATCTTTCATCCATTGTTTCCTACTTTTAAATTGATAGAAGTATATAGCTATACCTCTCTCTAGACAGTGAAGAAGATAATTGTCGGGGCATTACAAACCACAGTGCTATTTATTAGTGGAATTGCTGGGGCTATGTTTGAGGGACTACTTTCAATGCAGAGGTTAACAAGAGCTGACTACAATGCACTCCTGGGAGATGCAGGTGCTTGGATGTCACATGTAACAAGCTCCTGTCCACCTACAGAAACTAATGAGACAAGAGCCGCTGAGGGGTGAGTAAAGAAATCATGCACAGTCAAAATTGTACCGGGCAACAGTGTTTTAAATTTTGTGCACTAACTTTTTTTAATTCTTGGAATAACTCCTTTAAGAAATGGAAATCGACTACTGAAACAAGATGTATTTGATCGTCCCAGGACCTAATGATTTCTTTAATTTTCCTATCAGTTTAAGTTGAGAGTACTAGGTAACCAAAGATCACTATTGGGTCATTAGAAATAATTGGGTAATGGAGTGCGCTAATTAAACAAAGAAGGCTACTGGGTAATCAAATTTATTCATATGTAGAGATGAGCGAATCTTCAAACATTCGCTTTGGCGAATAATCGATGAATTTATAAAAAGAGTTATTCTTAATACGAATTTATTCGGTCAAAGTTGCGTTAAAAAATAATCATTGTTCTGCGAACTTTCCTGCACAAATTACAAACATACAGTCTAAGCGTTGTTAACAGTATGCTACTGAACTGAATATGTAAGCATTAGCGTACTATTGTCTTGCAATTGCGTCATACGCACGCACGACCCTAGGCCGAGGCGTACAGTCCTCAGAGGCAGTCCATATGAGCTAGAAAAGTAAAGTGCTAGCTATCCGGCTAAGTGCATAATTTACCAAACACCATACAATAATTGCATGATAGGACACATTGCAGTACCTGAAAAAGAATACACACAATGGGCTAAAGTGCTAGAACGTTGCTGAACCTGTAAAAACATGATTGCTAAAATACAGCAAAGACAATTATGCAAACATTTTTGTGCAATCAATTTCATATTTGCAAGAATAATAGGCTCATATATACGTTTGAGTCTCTTTTCTTGGCAGCTTGGCATAAAATCTACATGGATAATATAAAATAGCAGCAAATAGAGAACCTTTTTGCAAAGGGGGCTCCCAAATAACCTGAGAAGGGGGAAAAAGGAAAATAGGCGCGCTTAGGCGCAACTGGGAAATTTCTGAAGAATGGGGGGAGTCCTGACAAGCCATGGCCATCTGGGTCAGAGTCAAACAGGGGGCAAAAAAAACAAGATAAAACATGTGCCAACTAGCTCTCACCCATCAGGTGCAGTCAATGTTTTGGCTCCCGTAGGTCCAGACCATGAGGTGTCCTTTAAAGGGGTTTTCCGAGTTATATATATTGATGACCTATCCTCAGGATAGGTCATCAATATCAGATCGGCGGGGGTCCGACACCCGGCACCCCCGCCGATCAGCTGTTTGAAGAGGAGGCACGCGCCGTATCAGCGCTGCCTCCTCTTCACTGTTGTAATTACACCTCACCGCCACATTCATTTCTATGGGAAGGATCGCTTCCATAGACTTGTATGGGAGCGATTTTTCCCATTGAAACGAATGGGGCAGTGAGATGTAATTACACCTACTCACCACTACCCCGTGTCGGCCAGCATGTAAACAGTGAAGAGGAGGCAGCGCTGATACGGCGCGCGCTCCTCTTCAAACAGCTGATCGGCTGGGGTGCCGGGTGTCGGACCCCCGCCGATATGATATTGATGACCTATCCTGAGGATAGGTCATCAATATATATATAACTCAGAAAACCCCTTTAAGTCAGCCAGACATCCAATTGTAGAAGAGTTCCTGAGATGAGGGACCTTAAGTACTCCTCGCTGCTACTGCTGCTAAAGGACATAAGAGGACGCTCCTGCCTTCTATAGGCCACGCTGGCTGCCGTTGTTGAGATCCACTGCCCTCTGCTGCTTGAATTGGGACTTCACTGGGTGGTCACACTGGTGAGCGCTGCTGCCACTTGAGCCTTTACCTTTCCGGATCCTCCTGCCAGGACAGCAGGGTAAGTATTTCTGGCTGCAGGTTTTAAGCAAGGCTGCACTTAAGGAAGAACCGCCAGCTCCCCAGGCTGCTGCTGATGCCATTTTCCACGGTAGCTGGTACTGGATCACCGTGGTCTGGAAAGTGAAGGATGAGGTAGTCAGCTGACCCAGGAGAAAGGACTGTGGTGGTGGTGGCAAGCCAGGAATCAGAGGCTCTGGCTGTGGCTGTGGTTTCTCTCTGAAATGGAGGGTGAAATCTGCTGTCTCTTGTAGGCAGCGCACACGTCCTGTGGCTGCTTGGTCCTCCGGCCAAACTTCTGCTGGAGATGCAGAGACCAGGGCTTTGACAATAACGGTAGCAAAAGGGACTTTCAGGGATGCCATGGAGGTATATTCGACCTGATCCCCCACGTATAGGCTGTGACGGGCTTGGGGCAGGTAAGGCAGTTTGATAGACCTGCGGCACATGTAGTACTCCTTGCCATCCTCGTCATCTGCAAAGAAGCCACTGCCTCTCTCCACCGAAAATCAGATGACTGTTCCTTTACGACGCTCCAGTGAAGGGTCTCCTGGCCTCGGATGGTCAAGAACTTGGATGACCCAGTCCTCCACCGCTTTCTTATAGTCACATAGGGTCTGGGCGTGGGCTGTCACGGCTGCAGGCACGATGGGATTCTGCCGCATAAAAGGTGTTCTCCTCCTTGGCAGTGGAGTGGACGCATGATTCTCGGGGTCACTTGTGCGACTCTGATCTCTTCAGAACTCTCCGGTGGTTCGGGTCGCTACCCCACACCATCTCTCCTCAGTTTGGACGTAGTTGGTGCGCCATGCTGTCTTGGTGTTCACCGCTGGCTTGAACTGGAGAGGAGGGCGGAGTAATGAGGGAGCAGTCTTCACTTCTTATACTTGCAATAGATAGTTCCCGGTGGGCCGGGCTAGTTTACCTGCTTCTGAGAGGGGAGTATCTTCACTTTCCCGCTCTTGAGGGGGCATATCGTCATTTTCCCACTTCTGGGGGCTGGGGGGAAAGAAGAATGTGTACGTAGTGTTAGCGTTCAAAATTTTAAGAACATTTAAGAATCATACGAAGCGAATGTGAAAAAATCTGGATTCGCTGCGAAATACGGAGGATTCGTAATGAATATACGAAGCGGCGAATAGATTCGCTCATCTCTAGTCATGGGGTCAAAAAGCATTGGTAGACTGAGAGCAATCTCAGCCATGCAAACCACTTGAACAATTTTTTTCAGATTCTACTTTTACATTTTAAGTAGTTCTATGACTATGGCACATTAGACAATGCCCAAATGTCCAAATAGTCAGTACTTCCCAGTCAACTGGTAGGAACTAATCATCACCATCATCATCATGGATGGAATCTGGATGAATAGGGTGGGAGACCACAAATAACTAGGAATATGGATGGGTTCTTACCAATGAACTGAAGGGTCGTCATGTACTATGCTTGTGGAGCAACATGACTGCAAACAACGCTACACCATCAGTATGATATTGTCTAATGTGCCAAACTTCTAAACCTCTAGTGAAAAGTGTAGACTAGAGATGGGCAAATCTATTTGTCGATTCGTTGATTCGTATCGAATCTTGGAAATTTTCAGCTGCGAAGCGAATCCGAATATTAGGTGATTCACTCCGTTAAGATTCGAAAATGTTCTTTAGGCTTTCTACGCATTCGCTACGTACTTGTCTAATAAATTGCCCGCTAATGCTACGTATAAGTTACTCTACATGTTGTTGCTTACGAAATCAAGTAATTAGCAAACTTTTACTGTTAGTTCGTTATTTGTGTGCAAAAGCCCGGTAAGAAAGCGGTCACCTGACCTAGTGGACAGGGCTTGCTCTGATTGGCTCAGGCTCGGTAAGCCAGTAATGCATCACTTCTGCTGCGACTGCTGAGACGAGCAGAAGCACTGTGTGTGAAGTTCTGAGACACTGAGATCTGTGTTGTTGAAATTGGGGTGTAATTGTTCAGGGAATTCATATTACTAGTGATGATCGAGCACCCTGATTCTCTGGCGCTCTGGCCGATAACTAGGTGGTGCTCGAGTGCTCGGCCGAGCACCTGAGTATAATGGAAGTCTTGGGAGAAGACCAGGCACCCCCTGCTCTATAGAGGGGAGGGTGTCTGGTTGAGAGGGAAACGTGAGAAAATGGTGGAAAAACCACTGAAATGGTTAGGGAACAGCATGGGGAGGATGTCTGGATGCATCTTGAACACAGAAGTCGCTGCTGTTAACGATGATGTCCGAGTATTACGCCACTTTTACGGAATGACAAATATACCACCCCAAAACCCAAGATAACATAGATTTTACAGGAAATATTGTTAGGAAACATATATTTACTTGTACGTTAAGCGCAAGTGCTGCCAAAAAATTACACGGATGAGGCACTCCAATACCCCCTTTATTACACATAAAGGAGTGTATCAGACACACCCTTGAAAAATTCAGATTGATAGCCTGCTGCTGATGCTCAAAAACAATAGGGGTTATGTGCTACTACTGAGCTGACCGTGTAAAAAATTATCGGTGACATGCAGCAGAGCTGAACGTGTTAAAAATTATGGTTGACATGCAGCAGAGCTGACCGGGTAAAAAATTATGGTTGACATGCAGTAGAGCTGAATGTGTTAAAAAATTATGGTTGACATGCAGCAGAGCTGAGCGTGTAAAAAATTATGGTTGACATGCAGCAGAGCTGAACGTGTTAAAAATTATGGTTGACATTCAGCAGAGCTGAGTGTGTAAAAAATTATGGTTGACATGCAGCAGAGCTGACCGTAAAAAATATTATGGTTGACTTGCAGCAGAGCTGAACATGTTAAAAATTATGGTTGACATGCAGCAAAGCTGACCGTGTAAAAAATTATGGTTGACATTCAGCAGAACTGAACGTGTTCAAAATTATGGTGCAGGGCCAGCTGGTGAACTTCGAGGGCAGCCTAAGCAGTTTCATATGATGGAGGATGAGGAGAAAGAGGACGAGAAGAGGAAGGGGTACATGGGAATACAGTGTATTCAATACACCCTAAAAGCCACATTTAAGGTTCCTTCATGTTAAGCCGCTTTCCTCTGGTGGAATAGAGAAGTCAGGGGCAATCCAGGCCTTGTTCATTTTGATAAGCGTCAACCTGTCAGCATTGTCAGTTGAGAGGCGGATGCACTTATCAATAATTATCAATCAATAATTATGTCCC
>ONZH01007041.1:0-158227 GCA_900303285.1 Rhinella marina | reverse complement strand
AATTTAACAAGAGAACGCACAGTACAGTGGCCTATTAAATGGCCTAGATATTGTATATTTCAAAGTACAAAGCCGTGTAGTAACTGAACAGACGGTGGGTATGTACACCAGGTATGTGAGATACTTTAACAAGAAAACGCACAGTACAGTGGCCTATTAAATGGCCTAGATATTGTATATTTCAAAGTACAAAGCCGTGTAGTAACTGAACAGACGGTGGGTATGTACACCAGGTATGTGAGATACTTTAACAAGAGAACGCACAGTACAGTGGCCTATTAAATGGCCTAGATATTGTATATTTCAAAGTACAAAGCCGTGTAGTAACTGAACAGACGGTGGGTATTTACACCAGGTATGTGAGATAATTTAACAAGAGAACGCACAGTACAGTGGCCTATTAAATGGCCTAGATATTGTATATTTCAAAGTACACAGCCGTGTAGTAACTGAACAGACGGTGGGTATTTACACCAGATATGTGAGATAATTTAACAAGAGAACGCACAGTACAGTGGCCTATTAAATGGCCTAGATATTGTATATTTCAAAGTACACAGCCCGTGTAGTAACTGAACAGACGGTGGGTATTTACACCAGATATGTGAGATAATTTAACAAGAGAACGTACAGTACAGTGGCCTATTAAATGGCCTAGATATTGTATATTTCAAAGTACAAAGCCGTGTAGTAACTGAACAGACGGTGGGTATGTACACCAGGTATGTGAGATAATTTAACAAGAGAACGCCACAGTACAGTGGCCTATTAAATGGCCTAGATATTGTATATTTCAAAGTACAAAGCCGTGTAGTAACTGAACAGACGGTGGGTATGTACACCAGGTATGTGAGATACTTTAACAAGAGAACGCACAGTACAGTGGCCTATTAAATGGCCTAGATATTGTATATTTCAAAGTACAAAGCCGTGTAGTAACTGAACAGACGGTGGGTATTTACACCAGGTATGTGAGATAATTTAACAAGAGAACGCACAGTACAGTGGCCTATTAAATGGCCTAGATATTGTATATTTCAAAGTACACAGCCGTGTAGTAACTGAACAGACGGTGGGTATTTACACCAGATATGTGAGATAATTTAACAAGAGAACGTACAGTACAGTGGCCTATTAAATGGCCTAGATATTGTATATTTCAAAGTACAAAGCCGTGTAGTAACTGAACAGACGGTGGGTATGTACACCAGGTATGTGAGATACTTTAACAAGAAAACGCACAGTACAGTGGCCTATTAAATGGCCTAGATATTGTATATTTCAAAGTACAAAGCCGTGTAGTAACTGAACAGACGGTGGGTATGTACACCAGGTATGTGAGATACTTTAACAAGAGAACGCACAGTACAGTGGCCTATTAAATGGCCTAGATATTGTATATTTCAAAGTACAAAGCCGTGTAGTAACTGAACAGACGGTGGGTATTTACACCAGGTATGTGAGATAATTTAGCACGAGAAGCACAGTACAGTGGGCTATTAAAATGCCTAGATATTGTATATTTCAAAGTACAAAGCCGTGTAGTAACTGAACAGACGGTGGGTATGTACACCAGGTATGTGAGATAATTTAACAAGAGAACGCACAGTACAGTGGCCTATTAAATGGCCTAGATATTGTATATTTCAAAGTACAAAGCCGTGTAGTAACTGAACAGACGGTGGGTATGTACACCAGGTATGTGAGATACTTTTAACAAGAGAACGCACAGTACAGTGGCCTATTAAATGGCCTAGATATTGTATATTTCAAAGTACAAAGCCGTGTAGTAACTGAACAGACGGTGGGTATTTACACCAGGTATGTGAGATAATTTAACAAGAGAACGCACAGTACAGTGGCCTATTAAATGGCCTAGATATTGTATATTTCAAAGTACACAGCCGTGTAGTAACTGAACAGACGGTGGGTATTTACACCAGATATGTGAGATAATTTAACAAGAGAACGTACAGTACAGTGGCCTATTAAATGGCCTAGATATTGTATATTTCAAAGTACAAAGCCGTGTAGTAACTGAACAGACGGTGGGTATGTACACCAGGTATGTGAGATACTTTAACAAGAAAACGCACAGTACAGTGGCCTATTAAATGGCCTAGATATTGTATATTTCAAAGTACAAAGCCGTGTAGTAACTGAACAGACGGTGGGTATGTACACCAGGTATGTGAGATACTTTAACAAGAGAACGCACAGTACAGTGGCCTATTAAATGGCCTAGATATTGTATATTTCAAAGTACAAAGCCGTGTAGTAACTGAACAGACGGTGGGTATTTACACCAGGTATGTGAGATAATTTAGCACGAGAACGCACAGTACAGTGGGCTATTAAAATGCCTAGATATTGTATATTTCAAAGTACAAAGCCGTGTAGTAACTGAACAGACGGTGGGGTATTTACACCAGGTATGTGAGATAATTTAACAAGAGAACGCACAGTACAGTGGCCTATTAAAATGCCTAGATATTGTATATTTCAAAGTACACAGCCGTGTAGTAACTGAACAGACGGTGGGTATTTACACCAGGTATGTGAGATAATTTAACAAGAGAACGTACAGTACAGTGGCCTATTAAATGGCCTAGATATTGTATATTTCAAAGTACAAAGCCGTGTAGTAACTGAACAGACGGTGGGTATGTACACCAGGTATGTGAGATACTTTAACAAGAAAACGCACAGTACAGTGGCCTATTAAATGGCCTAGATATTGTATATTTCAAAGTACAAAGCCGTGTAGTAACTGAACAGACGGTGGGTATTTACACCAGGTATGTGAGATAATTTAGCAAGAGAACGCACAGTACAGTGGCCTATTAAAATGCCTAGATATTGTATATTTCAAAGTACACAGCCGTGTAGTAACTGAACAGACGGTGGGTATTTACACCAGGTATGTGAGATAATTTAGCAAGAGAACGCACAGTACAGTGGCCTATTAAAATGCCTAGATATTGTATATTTCAAAGTACACAGCAGTAGTGCCAAATATAGTTTGGTATGTAGCAGAGCACCTAATACACCACTAATGCCTCTCTCTGTCCCTACTCCAGCAGCTATCCCTGAATACAGCAGCCGTTCTCTGTAAAGTCTATATTGTAGTAAAGCTATCACTGAAGTCCACTGTAGTAGCCCTGATAAGGGCTTTTAATCACGCTCCTGCCTGTCCAACAGCTAAAATCTGTCTCTCCCTTCTCCAGCCTCTGTCCCTGACTAAGTTCACGCAGCATATGCGTACGAGCAGGAAGAGCTGAGTTTTTATGATTCGAGGTCACATGGTTTTTCCAGCCAATCCATGTAGACGCTGTTTTCGCGCTGCCAGCGTGCTCAGCGTGCCTGTCATACCCCCCCTGCATGTTGATTGGTGGAAAAAGAGCGCCAGGGAAGGTGGGAGGGGAAACGAATTCTAAGTGCGCCATCGCCGTTATACTCGATTGAAATCGAGTGTGCCGAATATCGTAGTATTCGATCGAATACCGGCTCGATCGAACACTACTCGCTCATCTCTATTAGTAACTAGTCGTTACCTGTAGTTAGTTATAAATTTATCAATTTATTCATACATTTCCAGGAGGAATTACAGGAGAATGGCACAAAGGACACATGTAATACTGCAGTTGTAAGAAAATATTTTATTTTATTTATTTATTATTGTAATTTTTAGCCCCCTTATGGGACTTGTACATGCTTCTTCAGTCTATGGGATGTTTATTGGCTGTCTGTAAAGCAGTGGTGCAGGCACGGCCTAACAGGCAGCTTACTGTCACAGGCCTGGGAACCTTTGCAAGTCCCCAGGCTGTCATAGCAACTAAAAGAACTCCATTTACTCTGTCTAATACCTATTGACCAAGGCATCTGAGAGGTTAAATGATCAGAGTTATCGCCAATCCTGGTCATTGAAGCCAACTTCATTATAAAGAAGGCACTTGCCGCATATGGAGCAGACTCAGCTCATGAGCCCGCTCTGTACATCCCCTGCATGAAAATTCCTCACATATATGGCATTTTGCTTTAAGGGGTTAAATTTTAATACTCTACCTTGTTTTTTAAACAAGGTAGAGAGCAAAATATCTGCATTATGCATTTTATGTCATAGCTTTTGAAAACCCCTCTTTCCTTCATACAGTCATAGATAAATGACAAATGGCGCTTGGCCCCCTACTGCATCGACTGTTTTACTGTATACGGTAAATTGTATGTACAATGCAAACGTTAACTTGACACTTGAATAGACGGTTGCAACAAACTTTAATCTTGATTTTTTCAATGGATTTTGTTGTGCTAAGGCTACTTTCACACTAGCGGCAGGCCTGATCCGGCAGGTGAAGGGTGCTGCCGGATCAGGACTGCCGCAGCGACATGTGTGGAGCCGGAACCGCGCTCCGGCCCCACACATGTCACACAGTACATACATACACACAGACACACACACATATACACAGACAAATACACATACATACTTACATGCTCCCGGCAGGTCTTCAGAGCGCCGGAGGAGCAGGACCGCTCGCACAGGTGACCATTCCCCACAGCGCCCTCTGCTGGGGGCCTGGTGGAATCGTCATCTGTGCGCGCCGTCCTGTCCCTCCGACGCTCTGGAGACCTGTCGGGGAGCATGTAAGTATGCATGTGTATTTGTATGTATATATGTCTGTGTATGTTTATGTTTATGTGTACAGTCATGGCCAAAAGTTTTGAGAATGATACAAATATTAATTTTTACAAAGTCTACTGCTTCAGTTTTTATAATGGCAATTTGCATATACTCCAGAATGTTATAAAGAGTGATCAGCTTAACAGCAATTACTTGCAAAGTCAATATTTGCCTAGAAAATGAACTTTATCCCCCAAAACACATTTCAACATCATTGCAGCTCTGCCTTAAAAGGACCAGCTAACATCGTTTCAGTGATTGCTCCATTAACACAGGTGTGGGTGTTGATGAGGACAGGGCTGGAGATCAATCTGTCATGATTAAGAATGACACCACTGGACACTTTAAAAGGAGGCTGGTGCTTGGCATCATTGTTTCTCTTCTGTTAACCATGGTTATCTCTAAAGAAACACGTGCAGTCATCATTGCACTGCACAAAAATGGCCTAACAGGGAAGAGTATCGCAGCTAGAAAGATTGCACCTCAGTCAACAATCTATCACATCATCAAGAACTTCAAGGAGAGAGGTTCCATTGTTGCCAAAAAGGCTCCAGGGCGCCCAAGAAAGACCAGCAAGCGCCAGGACCGTCTCTTAAAAGTGTTTCAGCTGCGGGATCGGGGCTACCAGCAGTGCATAGCTTGCTCAGGAATGGCAGCAGGCAGGTGTGAGTGCATCTGCACGCACTGTGAGGCGGAGACTCTTGGAGCAAGGCCTGGTCTCAAGGAGGGCAGCAAAGAAGCCACTTCTCTCCAGAAAAAACATCAGGGACAGACTGATATTCTGCAAAAGGTACAGGGAGTGGACTGCTGAGGACTGGGGTAAAGTCATTTTCTCTGATAAATCCCCTTTTCGATTGTTTGGGACATCTGGAAAACAGCTTATTCGGAGAAGATGAGGTGAGCGCTACCACCAGTCTTGTCTCATGCCAACTGTAAAGCATCCTGAAACCATTCATGTGTGGGGTTGCTTCTCAGCCAAGGGAATCGGCTCTCTCACAGTCTTGCCTAAAAACACAGCCATGAATAAAGAATGGTACCAGAATGTCCTCCGAGAGCAACTTCTCCCAACCGTCCAAGAGCAGTTTGGCGATCAACAATGCCTTTTCCAGCATGATGGAGCACCTTGCCATAAAGCAAAGGTGATAACTAAATGGCTCAGGGAACAAAACATAGAGATTTTGGGTCCATGGCCTGGAAACTCCCCAGATCTTAATCCCATTGAGAACTTGTGGTCAATCATCAAGAGACAGGTGGACAAACAAAAACCTACAAATTCTGACAAAATGCAAGCATTGATTGTGCAAGAATGGACTGCTATCAGTCAGGATTTGGTCCAGAAGTTGATTGAGAGCATGCCAGGGAGAATTGCAGAGGTCCTGAAGAAGAAGGGTCAACACTGCAAATATTGACTTGCTTCATTAACTCATTCTAACTGTCAATATAAGCTTTTGTTACTCATAATATGATTGCAATTATATTTCTGTATGTGATAAAAACATCTGACAAACACACATAAAAACCAGAGGGCAGCAGATCATGGCAAAATATAATATTTGTGTCATTATCAAAACTTTTGGCCATGACTGTATGTCTATGTCTATATGTGTGTATTGTGTGTATGTGGTGACGGATCCGTCATGAACTCCATTGAAAGTCAATAGAGGCCGGATCCGGTTACCATTGTGGTCACACCAGACGGATCCGCCCCCATCGACTTGCATTGGGGGTCATTCCGGATCCGTCTTGGTGCGGATGCCTGGACCGGAGAGCAAACCGCAGCATGCTGCAGTTTGTTCTCCGGTCTGAAGACGTAACGGAATGCTTTCAGGAGCATTCCGTTGTCTTCAGTTCAGTTTTGTCCCCATTGACAATGAATGGGGACAAAACTGAAGCGTTTTATTCCGGTATTGAGCCCCTATGGCGGAACTCAATACCGGAATTTTAAAACGCTAGTGTGAAAGTAGCCTAAGGCCTCTTTCACACTAGCGGCAGCACGGATCCAGCAGGTGAAGGGTGCCGCCGGATCCGTGCTGCTGCAGGGACATGTGTGGGGCTGGAAACGCGCTCCGGCCCCACACATGTCACACAGTACATACAGAGAGACACACATACTCAGACAGACATATTCACATACAAATACACATACATACTTACATGCTCCCGGTAGGTCTCCACAGCGCAGGAGGAGCAGGACGGCGCGCACTGAAAGTCAATGGAGGACGGATCCGTTTGGTGTGACACAATGGTGAACTGATCCATTGACTTTCATTGGGGGTAATGCCTGGACCGGATGCTGCGGTTTGCTCTCCGGTCTGAAGACGTAACGGAATGCTTTTAGGAGCATTCCGTTGTCTTCAGTTCAGTTTTGTCCCCATTGACAATGAATGGGGACAAAACTGAAGTGTTTTATTCCGGTATTGATCCCCTATGAGGGAACTCAATACCGAAATTATAAAACGCTAGTGTGAAAGTAGCATAAGTGTCAATTTAACGTTTACTACAAGGGTGTATTTAAATAGATAAGTATCAAGTTAACATTTGCTACATCTATAGTCATCTTCCATGCTCCCTCTAGTGGTGACTGTAGGTAGCTTGAATTGCATAACTTAACTCTTTGGCTATGCAGGGGATTTGGAGCTCTACCACTCATTGCATTCTGAAGGAACAGGGTTAATTTTACAGTGTGACATTATTACAGCCTAAATGGTGACATTTGTTATAGTACACAGAACTGTGATGTTAAGAGTCAGTCTAATCCTTTGTGGGAAGCTCTCCATGCTGAAATGCAAACCTGAGAGTGCAAATGTTACTGTGATATTTCAGAATATGAGTGGCTGTGAGTGGAGTGCATAATAGAACCAATTAGGACCTGGAGACACAGGATCTACATAAGCTGTGAATGCCGCTAATTTACATACCTAAGCAGAAAGATGTCTATGTCACTCTCCATTTCCATTAGCTAGACCTTCATGTGACAACATCTAGTCTTGATTCATGCTTGCATGTACAATAACCACATGGGATATACTTGATCACACAGCAAAGGATGATTTCCAGAAGAGCGGCTGGTGGCTCTTATATTACATGTTCTCTCATATGTTCTACTGATTGAAATCAAGACATTGGTTTCATTTATGCAGCCTCTAATATTCTCTGATCTTCAATTCTAGGCTTCTCCCACCTGAAATATAGAGGTTCCTCATGCTGCCAGAGGCAGGGGCGTAACTACCATAGTGGCAGACCATGTCACTGCTATAGGGCCCAGGGCAAGAGGGGCCCAGTTGGCATTATCTCCTCTTCTACTAGGGGTGAAACTTGGTCAGGACTCTACTCTCTAAAGGAGGCAGTGAAAAAAATGGCCAAGGTCATTGAAAGGGGTTTAGGTAGAAACTCTTCTGTCCTGTGTGGGGGACTTGGTTTGATCCTTGCTATGAGGCCCTTACTTCTCTATGTACGCCACTGGCCAGAGGATCTTCATTTTGACATCGGAAAAAAAGTTAACCAGTAAAATCCAAAATTGCAATTTTCAGATAAATTCCATATTATAGACCTGAAAAATCCAGCATTTTTTATGAAAAGTAGATCTCCACAATCGGTATAGTGTACAATGGAAAAAATAATGTGCTTAGTTGATTGGACCTGGCCTTGACTTCTGCCTCCAAGGCACCATGTTATTAAAGTGTAGAACCGGTTTAGGCTGATAATGAGTAAGTAATAGTCCATGGCTCTGTTTAATTATATTCTATTATATGTAGACTTCTATCAGACCAACATGTTCTATTACACTTCGTAAATGACACCACACTGCAATGTAGTTCCTAAATTGAGATATTGGGGACCACGACACCCTACAGGGGTTTGTATTGTTTACTGCCACTCTATGGATATACTACATACATAGACTTAAAGGGACCTGTCATCTCCCCTCACATGGTTGTTAGAAACACTTGCGTTCTCCCTGTAAACCATTCAGATGCATCTTTTCTCATAACTCTGTGTTGCATCATTCTTCTGTTTTCCGTCCTAGAAATGTATGGATAAATTGATGTGTGAGTAATGGCTGCTGTTTCATTCTTACCCATTTCTTCATAGAAGTAGGCAGAGTCTGAGCAGGTCTTAGGTTGGATGGTGTCCTGTGTAGCATCTTCTATTGCCATGTTTTCATAGTGTACCAAATAATCACTGAAGGGAGTCTGAAGGGTCTGTCACCACCTCTTTTCATTTTAAACTGTCCCTGGTGCCCTGTAGATCACATATACCCTATACCAGACATACATGTGTGCTTTATTCAATATTTATTGACCTCAAAAAAGATCTTTATATGGGAATTAGGACAGAAGAGTCCAAGGGGCAGTACCCATCAGCACGGGAGCCCAGCCGCTCCCATTAGAGTGAACCCCTGCTCTTCCTCTCTTTGTCTTCTCTCCACCTCCTTCTGCTCCAGACATCATCAAGCCAATGCTTGAAATTTTGGCCAGACGCACATCACAGCTCTGTTTCCTGGCTCCCTAAGCTCCAGACACCATAAAGCCAGGGCTTCAAATCTCATGCAGGAGCATTTGACTGCTTTATCTGCAATCAGAGCTGTGATGTGCGCCTGCACAGGATTTGAAGGGCTGGCTCGATGATGTCAGGAGCGTGGGAGGTGGAGAGAAGGCAAAGAGTTAAGGAGCACTCAAATCAGAGCGGCTGGGCTCCTGTACAGATGGTACTGCTCCTTGGGGTCTTTTGTACTAATGTGCATATCAATATAAAGATCTTTTGAAAGGCACTAAAAGATATGTCTGAGATATGGTGTATGTGACCTACAGGTAACCAGGAACAGTTTAAAATGGAAAAAGATGGTGACAATATCCAATTAATCATTAAAAGGTTGTGTCAGCTGAAGTATTGGTGGCATATGACTGGGATATGCCACCAATGTCTGATAGCTGTGGGTCTCACCTCTGGGACCTGCAACTATCTCTAAAACGGAGCCACCAAAGTGAAGAAGTTAAGGAGCCCGCAGTTGCCCTCAATTGATTTCTACGGGAGTGTCAAAAATAGCTGACTGCACTCAGCTATTTTCAGAGGTCTCATAGAAATGAATTGGTTGAATTGAAGTGCATTGTGCAAGCATGGTCACCACCTCATTCACTTCTGTGAGCCAGCTATTTTTGTCAGTCCCATAACAATGAATGGAGGGCGGCCGTGTATGCGTGGTCCACTCTGCACTTTGCAGGCTCCATTCTAGAGATAGGTGGGACCTGCAACTATCAGACATTGGTGGCATATCCAGGGAACAATCTATAAACCAGGGAACGTCGTGAGATTCAGTTTAGTCCAGGTGCCAAATGTAGGATTGGACGCTGTAAATTCTCGGTGCCAAGACCATTCGGACTACTTCTGTCCCCTTCAGTAGGGTTATGTTCCCTGTGGGATCACACACTCCATAGGCTAGCCTTTGGCCACAATATTTAGAAAGTTGTATAACAGCCTACATGAGAACTGTAATAGCCACAATCTTTGTCACTCATCTTCTCTAGATAAAGATCTAACTAATTGGGCAATAGGATTACTGTCTACTGTTTTTTATTGAAGCGGGAAATAACTTTTTGAATTAAAGAGGATATCTCATCTCTCCTTTCACTTCTTTGGTCATATTTGCTAAAAATTTGAACGACCCATAATATAACAGTTCCGGATCATCTTTTCTTAGAGTTCTTCATTGTATTGTTCTTCTATTTCTCCTCTAAAAAATATTTTTGAATACCCTGACAACTGGGCATCAGCATTTCTCCCTGGCTGTTCATACATTTTTAAGAGGAATAACAAAGGAACCGTACAATCAAGATTTCTAAGAATGGATGCTCTAGAATTGTTATATTATATACATGTAATGCAGAAAAGTCAGGAGAGGTGACAGGTCCTCTTTAATAGTGCTTTACTCTTAAAGAGGACCTGCAAAGGATTCCTGTAGCACATGAGCAAGTCCTAAGGGATGTCGGAAAAGAAAGACCTGAGAATTATAATCAACAAACCCAAGAAATTCAGGTAATGTGAATGTCTATTCTTTTAAACAGTACAGATTGCAGCAACTCCTCGACAGTCTGCACTGTGTGCAGGTTTCTTTGGATGTTTTATATGATCCTATTGAGATGCAAATGTTCTTGCTTAATCAGGAATTCAGCACCTTCTATAAAATTGTATCTTTTTATTAAAATAAATAAATAATAAAGTGTCAAGTTTGTAAACCTACCCATATTGTAATTACACTGGAAGCTATTAATGCTGTACCCGTGTTGTGTAAGGTATTGTGCGGTAGAACGTCTTTACAATCCTATCACTATGTAATAAATGAGTTGTTGTCAGCGAAATGTTGTAAGAAGCTATGCATTAATTCTGTGCGGGTATAGCACGTATGAATCGTGTGCTGCTTCTAGATAGACTCCACTTATCCTCCTCCTGTATGCAAATTATAAGCCATTTCCAGCCTTGTAGTAAAAATGACACATAAGAATGACAGACGCGCATGTTAATGATAGCATAGATGAGTCGACTACCGCTATCCCTGTACTCGACTCTGCACAATAGAGGAGGCTCGTTTAACCATTTAGTTCGCTATTGTATATATTTAGATATTGTGTTATTTCTTGAATCTGGTTCCAGGAGGGCCAAGAATCCATAACTTTTTACTATATTTAGAATATTAATTTTTTTTTATAAATTCTCTGCTGTCAATGCGGATGTCAGAGAGACCAATGGTTTAATAGAATGATCTGTGGACTTGACATAAACCTGATGATGTTCAAAGGGTTTCCAAAAATTCTCATTTATCACTTATAGCAGGGATCAGCACCCTTCAGCACTCCAGCTATTGTGAAACTACAACTCCCAACATACATACATACTTGGTTGTTCTTGTAACTCTCATAGAAGTGAAAGGAGGATTCTGGGAGTTGTAGTTTTAGAACAACCGGAGTTCCCTGACTTATAGCATCCATAGGACAGGTGATAACTGTTGCTCGGTTGGGGCCCCACCGATCACTAGAATTGTGTCTGTTCCTTCTCACAGGACAATCTCAGTGAAGACCAGCCTGAATGGTGTGGCAGTCTATTTGGTGTCTATGGGGCTGACCTTATACTTGGATGTCTCCATACGTCTTACAGACATAGGTGGAGATCTATCACTTCCCTGCACCAGTAAAGTGTGAGTTTTCAAATTTTTGGCTTTCAAAAAATTTGTTGCAGGCAGTGTTTTTTACACCACTTTCCTCACTTTTCCCAAATGGTGCATGGACAGGGTGTGCAAACAAAGCTAGAAATCTATGGTAGCATTGAGCTCTCGTACATTTCTGCTCAGATGCATGGACTGCCAGAGGATTAGCCTAATTTAAGATGAGGTCTGAACCTTGTCATAAAATAGGCACATCCTCCAGCAACACAGGACATATCAAGAAAGTAGAGGTCTTCATAAATCTCCCCCATTGACTAGAGTGGAAAGGAGCATGGTCATCTGCCTCTCCATCTAATCTGCTCTGCACAGAAGTGATGCAGTGAGGAGGAACAGAGAGCTTGGGATGACCCTTCTACTGATCGATGGGGCCTCTCAGTGATCAGAAATGTATCTCCTATTCATAGGATAGGTACTACATGTCCATTGTAGGAAAACATCTTTAAAGGTGTAGTCCACAGTGGGAAATCTCTATCCAAGTGCCCCATTAGGACGTGCTGTATGACCTCATAGAGGAACCCAACCAACTCTATGAGACTCAGCAAATTTCAGTAGCTGCCATGTAATAATATATTTCCATGTCACATGAAATGTTCAATTTAATGACCAATTCAGATAGATAATAGCTAGACGAATAGATATGAGACAGATATGTAGATAGACGGACACCTTTTATTGTTGTCTTTTGCTGGACTTTAACAAGTTTATGGTAAAATATTGTGAATTTACTACGACTCCAAAACTCACAATGAAATAATAACAGAAAAGCCTAACAAATGCATTATTTTACACCTGACAATGCATTTTTATGTCCTGTTCATTCAGCACATGATTTTGTGATCGATTTGTCAACACTTCATGTTTTATTCAACATTTTTGACAAAAAAAATATAAGAACAGTGAAAACGATAAGATGAAGCATGGCGAAATGTCTCTTGTCATCCTCGTCCATCACACGCTCCTTCAATCATTTGTCAAAGTCACTCACTGCATTTGGTTTACTGACAAATGAAGATGTCCAGAGTCATCTTAATGGCTCTCCCTGGTAAATGATGATCCTACAAATGACTCAGAACTTTTGCTTTAATTTTCAAAATTTTTTTGCATTTTTTAAAGGGATTTTCTGTTGACCAGAAGCACTGACAGCACAATGTTTAGGTACCTCCTATAGGATATGGACAGAGCAGGTGCATAGCCAGTGGCATAGCTATAGGGGGTACAGAGGTAGCAGTCGCTAACGGGCCCAGGAGCTTGAGGGGGCCCAAAGACCCTTGTGACACATAACAAGACACCAGTATTATAGCAAGTGCTTGCTGGTCAAGTTATTCCTCTTGCTGGAGAGAAAGGGTTAGGTCAAGGTTAAGTTAGGTCAATTTGACTTGAAGGGGATGCTGTACAATTTTTGCCTCAGGCAGCACGGAGGCTATGTGCTTCCCTGCCCCGATCACAAAGCACTGAGTGGAGGGGGAGGGGGGGGGGGGGTCCAAGCTGAACTTTTGCACCAGGGCCCATGAGTCTTTAGCTACGTAAGCCCCATATGTAGACAATAGTGTATCACCATAGGCACCGACCATATAGCATTACCTAGGAGAGAAGGGGCCAGGGGCAACCTATTCCCTTTGCTACTGGATGGTAAGAACATGTGAAGGACTAACCTCTCCAGAAGAACTGCATTTTTACCAATCTGGAGCCCTCCTGAGTTGACCTGTCCCACCACACAGAGTCCATTTTTTATTTATTTATATTTTTGCAAAGAATTTATTTTAAAGGGTTCCAATTTCTGTCAAAATTCTATTCAGTATTGTAATAGGCTGCAGTTCCTAACACAAGCATGGGGGAGCCACAAAAAGTCCTGTTTTTCTTTTCTTTCTTTTTTTTCTTTTTAAACTTTTATATCTCACGCCACAGCCACACAGCTCTGGATATCTGGAGAGGAATTGTCTGAAATGACAATTCTATGTTGACAGTATACTTTTTCATGCAACTCCATACCATAAGTACACTTATATTTAAATGGGTTTTCCCACAAATAATATTGTACAGTTTTAAAGCTAGCATATGAGTCTGAATACTTTTGTAATTACATGTAATTAGAAATTTATTATAACTACTGAGTTATTCAATCAAATGTATATGTATAGCGCCACCTGCTGTTTACCCTACTCTGTCCTGCTCACATGCTCAGTTCCATCCTTCAATTGCTACTAGCTATAGACTGGATATGCCCTCTTAAAAAGACATGCCCCCTAAGCTGTCAGCTTGAAATAAATCAGGGAAATTGGAGCAATGAATGGGGAGATAACTAAACAGAGCAATTGGAGCAATACATGGGAAGATCTCTTGATCCATGTGAGGTACAGGACTGGTTCTAGCTTTGTAAAAATTTACCATATTTACCTAAATTCAACTCTCAATTTGTAAACCATGTCTTGCCCAGCCCAGCCCCCCCCCAAAACAGCCAAATGTCTCTTCTAATACAAATTTGCAAATCATGTCCCTTTGCAAATCGCAGAACAGTTGGAGCCTACTGACAGCTATGGATCACATACTACAATATGTAAAACCTTTTCTACAGGTAATTAGATAAAGATACCATATAGGTATTGCAAACATTAAAGTAATGGCTTCAGCACTTGCTACCTCTATGGCTACAAAAAAGACAGAACTTTGAAAAGAAAATCTGACTGTACAAGCTCGTGGTCTGATATGATGTCGTAGAGCTTATGTTCTTATTACAACTAATTATGCTTGACACAAACTCTGAGATCTGAAGATATTAGAAATATGGCTTCAAACTCAGATCAAAGGCTTCCAATAGCCAATAAGACTTCTGAAGGCTCTTAAAGGTCTGTGCAAGCGGCAGACTCCAGATATAAGGAAAACACTTCTGACAAGACTGCGAGGCGTTCCAGTGTCATATTAGTAACGCGTTTTATTGTCTCACGCTTCATTTCTTACAAGCACTGGTGATTTTTCAGAAGTGTAACTATAGGTAGTGAATGGATTGTTTTTCTACAGTCTAATTGCTACCTATAGAGTTAAAGGGAGAATATTAAAGAGAAAATCTAGACACAATTCCAGTAAATGTGTCCATCCTTGCATTTCTGGATTTTGTTAAATGGCTTGTCCCATGAAAAATATTCTACATTTTTCAAAGCAGCCTCCGGATTTAAATATTTTTGTAATTCGATGTAATTCAAAATTTAGCCACTTAATTATTCAATAAAAGATATACTTATAGCACCACCTGCTGTTTGTTCTTTTCCTTATTTTTCTGTCCACCTTGCTAATGTGGACACACATGCTCAGTTCCATCCTCCAACTGCCACCCGCTCTAAAAGCTGAGAAAGGACATGCCCCCTGAGCTGTGTTAGGAAGAGAGCTTCAGCAGAAGGGCTATGGCCCCTGAGCTGCCTGCTTGAAATAATTCTAGCAGAACAATTGGAGCAATGAATGGGGAGATCTTTGAATCCATGTGAGGTACAGGGCTTACTCTAGCTTTGCTAGAAACATATGATATACTATACTCTATAGTACTCTATACTGACAGGGAGTGTTCCAGAGGATTGGCACATAGCAAATGTGGTGCCAATATTCAAAAAGGGTCCAAAAACAGAGCCCGGGAACTATAGGCCAGTAAGTTTAACATCTGTCATGGGTAAACTGTTCGAAGGTTCTCTAAGAGATGCTATCTTGGAGTTCCTCAGTGAAAATAAGCAAATAACTCCATATCAGCATGGCTTCATGAGGGATCGGTCATGTCAAACTAATTTATTCTGTTTCTATGAGGAGGTAAGTTCTAGACTGGACCGCGGCGAATCAATGGATGTCGTATATCTGGACTTCTCCAAAGCATTTGACACTGTACCACATAAAAGGTTAGTATGTAAAATGAGAATGCTTGGCCTGGGAGAAAATGTCTGTATGTGGGTAAGTAAATGGCTCAGTGATAGAAAACAGAGGGTAGTTATTAATGGTACATACTCAGATTGGGTCACTGTCACTAGTGGGGTACCACAGGGGTCAGTATTGGGCCCTTTTCTCTTCAATATATTTATTAATGATCTTGTAGAAGGCTTGCACAGTAAAATATAAATTTTTGCAGATGACACTAAACCATGTAAAGTAATTAACACAGAAGAGGACAGTACACTGCTACAGAAGGACCTGGATAGATTGGAGGCTTGGGCAGAGAAGTGGCAGATGAGGTTTAACACTGACAAATGTAAGGTTATGCACATAGGAAGGAATAATGCAAGTCACCATTACATACTAAATGGTAAAACACTGGGTAACACTGACATGGAAAAGGACCTAGGAATTTTAGTGAACAGCAAACTAAGCTGTAGAAACCAGTGTCAGACAGCTGCTGCCAAGGCCAATAAGATAATGGGTTGCATCAAAAGAGGCATAGATGCCCATTATGAGAACATAGTCATGCCACTTTACAAATCACTAGTCAGACCACACATGGAGGACTGTGTACATTTCTGGGCTCCTGTGAACAAGGTAGACATAGCAGAGCTGGAGAGGGTTCAGAGGAGGGCAACTAAAGTAATAACTGGAATGGGTGGACTCCAGTACCCAGAAAGATTATCAAAATTAGGGTTATTCACTTTAGAAAAAAGATGACTGAGGGGAGATCTAATACTATGAATATATCAGGGGTCAGTACAGAGATCTCTCCCATGATCTATTTATCCCCCGGACTGTGACTGTGACGAGGGGACATCCTCTGCGTCTGGAGGAAAGAAGGTTTGTACACAAACATAGAAGAGGATTCTTTACAGTAAGAGCAGTGAGACTATGGAACTCTCTGCCTGAGGAGGTGGTGATGGTAAGTTCACTAAAAAAAATTAAGAGGGGCCTGGATGTATTTCTGGAGGATAACAATATTACAGGTTATAGCTACTAGAGATGGGTCATTGATCCAGGAAATAATCCTCCCCTAAAGTAAGGAAAACTGGCTTCTACCTCACAGGGTTTTTTTTGCCTTCCTCTGGATCAGCTTGGAGGATAATAGGCCAAACTGGATGGACAGATGTCTTTTTTCAGCCTTATAAACTATGTTATTATGTTACTATGTTACTATATTATGTCTGATTTAAATGTTTTACATTGATAATGGGATAACCCCTTTAAGGACTCAAATTTATGACAAAACGATTCAGTATTGTGATATGTATGTTGGTAATACTCTTGGTAGGCTGCAATGCGCAACACGACCACTAAGTGACTACCTTAAACATCTGAAATGCAGAACTATGATCTACAGATTTAGGGGGACATTTATAATTTAGGATCATTTTCATGTCACTTTTAAGTCTGGTTTTGCATTGTGCAGTTGCACCACATTTATGAAATGGCGCACAGTGTTCATGTATTTGGTGCCACGGCATTGTGTGGTATGACTTTGTCTTAAAAAAAACACCAGGGGGCTGCTTGATGTAGAATGCGACTTTTTTGCATCGCAGATATTAAATGTGCCATAATTCAGGTGTACTCTTGGTTTTCAGCCTTAAACATAAACCACTTGTTGTGTCTCCTAAATGTTGCAGAAATGCCACAGTAAACTACACAATTGGCATGTAGAGTAAGGCCCCATTCACATGACCGTATGTACATTTCCGCATCTTATCCGCATTTTTGAGGATAAGATGCGGAACCATACGGACCCATTCATTTTTCCATAGGAGAAAGAAAAATGTGGAATGCACACCATGTGCATTCCGCATACGTACATTACGGAAGTTCTCCCGCAAAAAAAATGAAACATGTCCTATACTTGGCTGCAAAATCACGTCCGTAGCCCCATTAAAGTCAATGGGTCCGCAAAAATGCGGAACACTACGGAAGACTTTCCATATGTCTTCTGTTCCGTTTTTATACGGATCACGGAATACATACGGTCGTGTGAATGGGGCCTAACATTTCTACCCCAAAAAAACCCTGACATATCTGATTTGATACGTCAGGCTTTTACGGTTTGATTGTTGTCCACAATGGAGCAATTCTTACCGTCAAAAATATCTAACCCAGAAAAAGCTAATGGTCATCTTTATTAGTGTTGAGCGTATCCGAATTTCAGGGAAAATTTGATTTGCCGCAAAGCCGAATTTCCATTTGAGCGCAAAGAGCCAGCTGATGTGATGTCTTCACAGGCAGCACAAGATTTCGCACTAGATCGTCAATCAAGATGGCATAGGCCTGCACTTCGAGATCAAATACATGAGGTAAGAATGATTTTATTTTTTTTTATTTTTTTTATTTTGCACTGTATTATTGCGATCAACCATGGGGTACAATGACGGGGAGGGGCACAATCGCGTTTCCCTGTCATTGCACTCACTACTTACAAAGAAATGTGCTTTGTGACAAAGTAATGCACCACAAAGCAAATTTTTTTGTAAAATAAGGCGAAGCAGCCGAATAGAATTTTTCAATACTTTGCTCATCTCTACCCATTTATTATACATGGCCTTAATCTACAGCTTGCATGGAATTATGTATTTTAAAAAAAGGTTGAAAAAACTAGGATCTATGCAGTACAACCTGTAAAAAATAGCAACTAAGTTACAGCAATAAAAACCTAAAGAAAGCCACAAAAGTCTTGATTTTCAGCAACACAAAAAGAAGCCTATTGAAGTCTAGAAGCCTTCAGTGATTCACGCGCAATGACGAGCGTTGACACCATTCTGCAGTATCTGGTAGTTGGGCACTTTTAAGATGAAGCATGGCAGTGGTGCAGTTAATGAGAAATGCAAGATTATCATCTCCAAGGAAGATAAAACATAGCAGTAATTTGCTGGTGTTCCCCGTAGGGCTCTGCAACTATAACTATTGAGATCTCATAATTCACTACTATTGTGTCTCTTGTTACAGCTCATTCCTGCTGTCACTTTAGAGATTCTGAGCAAAAGCAATGGCATAAAATCATTTCACCTCGGAAATTCATGTACATAAAAATGGTGTTTACAACAGTAGCCAACAAGGCATAAAATAAATGAGCTATATGTGACACTATATAATGTGGAAAAAACACTGCTTCTAGAAAACGGGAAATAGCTGACATAATATCTAATAAGACGCTGGCGTTTTATTTTTGTAGACGTCAAAGAGAAGTACAGCCTCGAGCACAATGTGCTACTGATTTATATAAAATCGTTAACTGGACTCCTATTTAAGAATTCTTTGCATTCTAGTTCTACAATTAAAAAAATACATAAAGTGACTTTCACTAAATAAATATATTTAACCCCTTTTCGACATCCACCGTACATGTCTTGCGTAAGTCTGAGTTTAAATATGTTTTACACAGCAGACATCCAAGTGCAGTGGCCTTGATCAGAGAGAACTACACCTCTCAGATGGTGTGGTCAATTATGGTCATGGCACATGAGAGGTCATTTAGAGGGAGGGGATTGTCAAGGCTCCCAGGCCTGCCATAGTAAAGTTCATATTAAGTTCTGCTTCAGGCAGAGCTTAATAGGAACATACTCTATTGATCTTGCCATATACTGCAATACTGTTTCATTGCATTTATGGTATAAGAGGTCTAGCAATCATATGTTCAAAGCCCCATAGAAGAAAAAAAAATTAAAAAGTAAAAACTTAAAAAAATACAAACTTCAAACTGTCCACTTATACAAATTTAAGAAAAAAAACAGTACAAGTCTGAATCAATTCTACTCAAATCAAGCATGCTCCAATTGCTCTGTAAATAGGAATATGACAGTCACTGGTTTCCCAGGAACGAAACAACAGTAACACACCACTAAAAATAGACATGCAAGTCATTTCTCCTTCCAAAAAGACAAGAACACTTGGTGTCTCAAGAGAAAATTGCAATGGCTAACTGAGTGGCCTTTGGATACTCTTGGGGGTGCTCTTTCTCATTAGAGAGACTAACAATTTTGAATGAGAAGTCTTGTAGGCCAGCTAATGCTGCTCTGCCTTTCTGGGAAACATGTGTCCACATTTTGAAATTTTACATCTGCTTGCAGCACACAGGCTTAGGGCTGTATTCTTTTTGCAAGGAAAGCTAATGTGCATACATACATACATACATATTCTAATTAGCTTTCCTTCCAAAAAGAATACTAAGCTTATCTGATGCCAGCAGATATAAGATACTAAGCTATGTAAAAAAAAGAGCCACAGAATAGAGGTAAAGTGTTATTTTGACGGCAATAGTGAATGTATGGAATAATAAATGGTGCCATTAGAAAGTACAACTTGCAAAAAAAATATATAAAGTAAGAAAATAAAAGTAATCATATGTGAATAGAAAGGTAAAAAAGTTATAGCTCTTGGAATGCAGGGAGTATAAAAAGTAAATGCAAACTGCAGTGGAGAGGAGCTAGGACCTGTCACCTCTTGACATGTCTGTTTTTGTAATCACTTGTATTCTCCATGTATAAGAAATCTAAAGCATCTATGCTTAGACTTCTGTAGTGTATTTCTTTCTCTTTTTTTCCTCCTGAAAATATCTGAATATGTTGACAACTAGGTGTTAGCATTCCTCTTGTTATGTATTCCTCTATACATATACTGCAAATCAACACAGGTGAAAATATTTCTTGTATTTTAAGTTAAGCTAATTTATTTTCTTTGTTTTCAAGGGTTGCTTCATCTCACACATTGGTCGTATATTGCTAGGATAAGCCACCAATGTCAGATGTGTGTAGAACGGGAACCCCCGAAGTGGATGTAGAACAGCCACACATGCGCGGCCATCCCCCATTAATTTCTGTGGGAGTTACAAAAACAGCCTAGTGCTGACTGGGCCATTTTCGGCAGTCCCATAGAGATCATTGGAGTGGTTACCACGCTTGTGCAGTGCGCTATCCATTCACCTCTATTGGACCTCCAAAAATACGTGAGCGTGCTCGCTTGGCTATTTTCAAAACTATGTCTTATCTCATACATTGGTAGCATATCACAAGGATATGTTGCCAATGTCAAATAGGTGTAGGTCCCATCTCTGAGATGCACTCCTAACTCCAGGACAGGCCCCCCAAAGGGAATGAAAGTACACCTTGCAGACATGGACACCCTCTATACACTTGTATGGAAGTTTCGAAGCACCTCCAAATAGAGAGGTGGCCATGCATGTTTGGTGTGCTCTCCATTTAGCTTAGCTGCTCGGCTACTTTGGGAACACCCATTGAACTGAATAGAGAGCATGTGTGCATGCACAGTGTGCTCTGTTTCACTTTAGGAGACCTGCTATGGAGATAGGAGCAGGACTCAGACGTGGCACCTATCTGACCTTAGCGATATGCCAACAATGTATGAAATGACACACACCTTTTATTTTTATAATTTTAATAAAATTTTAATATTTGTTGCCATACTTGCTAATACTGTAAATATCTGCACATGGAAGGGCACACGCTTACATCACTGCTAGTTATTTCCGTTGTTCTGATCCATTTTAGGAGCAGAACAATGAAAATAACAAATTCAGCAAATAACTCACTGGAATGGACCCAAATAGATCACATTGACTTTCGTGGGATCCATTTGGTTTTCATTCAGAAGAGCATATTTTTTAGCAAAGAAAAAATTCCTACACGCAGGTCATATCTCTCTGCTATTTTTGGACTTTATCTGTGAAATGAGCCTTCAACACAGATGTGAACGTGCCCTAAAATATTTCTGATATTTTAAGTTTACATTATTGTTTTTTATAATTTTCTTTATGTATTACTATGATTATTACATTATTTTTGTGACAAACAAGAAGGAAAGAGGAAAACAAAATTATTAACAAAATAAAAAAAAATCATTAAAACAAGTAATGTATCATAATGCTGTATAAACAACACATTTCCCTCCGGAGGATCATAAGCATTGACTTTGTGGTCAACCACTTCCCCAAATGGGATTAAAATGTGAATTTAAAGCTCTAACTCCAGACGATGGTTATTGCAGTAATCGTCTAGGTAATAATGATGTCCGCATTTCAAGCTTTGGAGTCAGAAAGTCTGAATTTTGTTGCATTACAGTTTAAAAATGGTCAATAAAACAAAGTTGGTCATATTACTGTTCACTAAATATAGAAAACTGCACTGGATTTCTCCATGATAAAGCCGAGAGAGGTAGCATGCCTAGAAAATTAGAAATCAATTTCACAGTGTCCTCTTTTAACCTCAAAATTGAGCAAGTTTGTGCCACTAAATGATTTTTTTATTTTAATTTTTTTGCATTTAGAATAAAATTATGCTAAAAATGTAGTAAGTTTAGCATGTTATCAATATGAGAATACAACACGGTGCTCATATTTTTCATCAAACTTTGACACCTAGTTCTCTTGTAATTCTTTTTTCATTAAGTTATTTTTAATTTTATTTAAAGGGGTTTTTCAGGATTTTACTGCTGATTACCTAGCCTCAGGATAGGTCATCAATATCTGATCAGTGGGGGTCTGACACCCAGGACCCCCGTTGATAAGCTGTTTGAGAAGGTACCGGTGCTCCTGTGAGCGCTGCTGCCTTATCTCAGCTTACCAAGCACATCGCCATACATTGTACAGCGGCTGTGCTTGGTATGGTGCTCAGCCCCAATCACTTGAATGGGGCTGACCTGCTCCTAGGCCACAAGACTGATGAACCTGACATCATTGGCCTAGGAAAAGCTAAGAGAAGGCCGTGGCGTTCATGGGAGCACCGGTGCCTTCTCAAACAGCTGATCAGTGGGGGTCCCGGGTGTCGGACCCCCACCGATCAGATACTGATCCTGAGGATAGGTCATCAATAGTAAAATCCTGGAAAACCCCTTTAATGATATCTGCATTATTATCAATCTATTTGATCTTCTAAGAGACATCTATTAGAACTGATCACCTTGCCTTTGACATGAATGTCACACGTTGTTTCCCACATTAATAACCAGATTGAAAGCAATCTCATACATAATCAGCTTCTTCATTGTACAGTAAAGGAGTTGTCTGGTTTAGATACATTCTTTTCAAATGTTCAGTTAGGGAATTCTGAGATAATGGAGCAGTAGTATTCCTTATTTGGGACCCTCAACCATTATCTACAAAAGAGACTACAAAAAGTATTTCTCACTCTGGAGAACCCAGCATCATTCATAAACTACATGGACAGACCAATGATTTCTTGTCCAAAAAGGAGATAACAATCTTAGTTCTCCATCAGTATGGCTTTGGAGTGTGGAGGAAACCTATGCAAACATGGGGAGAACATACAAGCTCCATGCAGATGTTGTCCTTGGTCAGATTCAAACCTAGGACCTCTATGCTGCAAGGCAACCACCGTAATACCCACATGAAACTACTGTGTCCACAGTTTGGCAGAACTGGATTCATAGTGGTAGAGCAACTCATTGCTATAGTCATGTAAACTGAGAGTGATGGCAAAAATAAATAAATAAATGCTGTACCATCTTTTCTTAGAACTCTTTGTTGCATTATTCCTCCTGAAAACATAAGATTTATGATGTGTATTTATAATATAATATGTTATTGAACAACTCTCTTGACATTTTTGTTCTAGTAAATACTTAGATTACCCAATTCTTGAGTATTTTTATAAAGAACTCTGAATTGTGTAATTTATTTGATATTCCTGCTGGAACTGTATGAATACATTAATAACTGGATGTTCCTATACCTCTTGTCAATGGGTCATGTCCATATGCACTCTTGTACTGTCTAATAAGTGGCCACAGATAGGAGATAACTGTTAGATCAGTGGGGCTCTTATCAGTGGGACCCCCACCAATCTAATCGGTGGATGCGGTGAATAACTTTCTTTATCCAGAATATCCCTTTAAAATATGTGTAAAAAATGTTTTAAAAAGTTCTTTAAATATTAAATATATATAAAAAACAAATCTTTCTCATTGTTAAAAATAAAAATAAATAAACAAACAAAAGGACCATAGTCATCTCCACATTCTCAAATCCCTGCACTATTAAAATATAATATACCGTAATACAAAAAAATCAATATAGATAATTTACTATTTTTTGCTTGCTTCACCAACCCAAAAAATTCACTTAAAAGTGATCAAAAAGTCATACACAATCCAAATGGTATCTATAAAAACTATAGATCAATTCGAAAAAAGTGCTCACAGCTCTGTAGAACTATATATAAAACAGTTAATTAGGTCAGTTTTTTCAAAGTTTTTATTTTTTTAAGTATTAAAACACAAGAAAAACTATATAAATATGGTATTGCTGTAATTATACAGTCCCAGAGAATGAAGAGTACAATTCCATTTTACCACATAGTGAATGCCATAAAACGAAGCCTACAAAACTGAGTTCCATTTTTTTTTTCCCAATTCCATCCCATCTGGAATTTTTTCCAGCTTCTCACTACATTGTATACAATATAAAATGGTTCAATTAGAAAGTACAATGAAAAAATCAAGCCTCGATACATCTATGTGAATGGAAAAATAAAAATGTTATGGGTCTGAGAAGGCAGAGAGTAAAAAATGAAAATGACAAAAAGGACTGGGTCCTTAAAGGGTTTGTCCCATCATAGACAATGGGGGCATATAGCTAGGATATGCCCCCATTGTCTGATATGGTAGGTGCGGGTGCGGGCAGGCACAGTGCGCCCTCCGTTCATTTCCCTTCTCCGTTCTCTATATAGGTGCGGGTCCCAGAGTTGGAACCCGCACCTATCAGACAACGGGGGCATATCCTAGCGATATGTCCCCATTGTCTGAGGTGGGAATAACCCAGTCTGTATCTGATTCCTGGTGATAAAAACTTTTTGTATGACCCCCATATGTCTACAAATATAGATGAGTATATGGATTCTTAATTAATCTGATTCAACTCGAATTTTGTTAAAATTCCAGTTGCATCTGATTCTGGATTTTGGAGATTTTGGTGAGAAAGAGAAAATTAATTAAAAAACAATTTGAGAGAAAAATATGTTTCCGTATAGACCTCCAACAAAAAACCTCAGGCTAATTGGAGATTGTTTCGATTTAGGTAGAATGGATTCGGAGCGGAATTGAATAGGTCAGCTGATTTGAATTAAGAGCGATTGGCTTATCTCTATCTATAAATTTTATACAGTAATATGAATCTTCTATACATTACTCATGTTTCAATAAGCAAATGTAATAGGAGAGTAGAATGGCTCTGTGATAAAATGTCTAGATCTTAGTACATATTAGCTTTACTTTCTATCTATCTAAGATGTATTTGCTTGAGGACCTTGAGAAGAAAAAACATAAATGATTGGTCTTGCCAGTGATTACAAATGCTGACCCTAATAACCCGTAGCTAACACTGCTCCGAGTCCCCAGGCGAGCCGGGTCCACACGGCTAAAATCTCACAGATGCTCGAAAAAAATCACAGGCTTTTCTCTTAGAAGTCAAAACTTCATAAGGTCAAAAGTTTGTCGTAGTATTCCACATCAATAGAAGGTGATTAACGTTCATATTCATGATGAGTCGACATTTTATTTGCCTTGAACATAAATTGCTCTTTTAAGCAATTTTTGTGGCGTGCTGTTTTGTACTACTCCGAGGACATTTTGTTTGCCCGGGTATTTTGACCATGTCGTTTGTGTTCTGTAATTACTATTGATTTTATAAATGATAGTGTAAATTCTGTTTATCTAACCATGAACTCCATAGAGGCTCTTGGTCCAAATTCATCACCTTAAATGAAGCTGTATTTCATGTAAACTGCAGGAGACATTAGTATAAGTGATTTTCATGGTGTAATAGACGGTATCTCCAGACTTAATGTAATGGGTGGCAAACATAATTACTCTATCCTTGTATTTAGTATCACAAAGACATGTAATTATATAATAGGATGATATTAGTGGTCAATAGCTGAAAGGTGTATGATGCAAGCCCCGACATATACATATTAGTATCAACGTCAATGCTATGAAGACATTAGGGTTGGAAGCACAGAGCTTTAATATAAAAATATGAAATGCAGGTCGAATAGACACTGATCAGCCAAATATTGTGTATATTGTACAGTGTTATGAAGATATTGTCCAGTTTGTCTTATTGATAATCTGACAAGGCATTGGATAGAAAGATAAGTTCTCATCATCTTTATCTTTGGTGGATGAGTCCTGTTTCACAATGCTGTTAGAACATTCCAGCATAGAATGCTGGGAATCGGAAGGAAAAAAATGCTGCTCAAAGTAGTATTTGTCTGGCTGATTCCTGGAATATTTGCCTGATTTCAGCCGGATCTCCGCTGGAACCCATTATACAGGGTGGCCCACAAAAAAGTAGCACACCTACAGCGCTAGTATGACAAGATGAACGAGCAAATGGATTGTTTTTTTTTTAATTACCCACAAGTCACAAAAGATGCTGACAGCATCACACGCAATATCAGCCAACATAATCCGACCTGCCCAAAGATGCAGAGACCTGAACGGGGACCACTGGCAACATTTTTTGTGACTTGTGGGTAATTAAAAAAACAATCCAGTTGCTTGTTCATCTTATTATACTATCGCTGGAGGTGGGCTACTTTTTCATGGGCCACCCTGCAGTTAATGGGGTCAGAAGGCATTCTGGCAGTGTCTGGCATTGGATCCACAAAGGAACAGCCTGCTGGATCTATAAACACTAGTGTCAAAACAGCTTAACACAGCCATTCCTTGTCGGTAAATGAAGAGTTCTCGATTGGATTCAGAACAAAATCTTTCCCTACAATGCAAGAATAGACCACATGTTCAGAAACACGTGATAGGTCTTCTAAATGCACAGGGCAAAAGCACATAATGATGTCACAGTACAGGGATTATATACACAGTGATGTCACAAGATAAGGATAGTGCACACATTGATGTCACAATTTTGGCATTATACACACAGTGATGTCACAGTGTAGAGATAATAAAGGCTATGATATCACAGTAGGTGGATAATCTACCCAGTGATGTCACTACCCTGGAATTATGCAAACAGCAATGTATAATGCACTTACGATGTCACAGTACAGAAATAATGTAATGATGTCACAAAATGTAATGCAGCATAGATGAGATAATGCAAACAGATTAAGTAGCCAAGAGGCTCCATAGTCCAAATTTTCCATGGCACCTTATAGTAATTTTACTCCGTACTGCAATTTATGTCTGAGTGGTGTTGGCCCCCCTTAGATGTTGGGCAGCAAAGCAGCCGCCAAGTCCTCTACCCTGATTGTTACACCCATGTTCAAATGAGTATACAATAATTAAAAGAAGACTTTTTTTTATTCATAATTTTGAAAAATACAAGGTACAATTATTTGATAGCCCATCCTATAAAAATTCATTAATCCAAAATTAAAAGAGCCGTCTCACTAACTATATACCTTTTGGAGCCTATGGACATGTTGCAGGGGACCTTCGACTGGAGAATTCCTCTATAAGCCAGAAGAGGAGGCAGTCCATCCATGTGTTTGAATTGTAACCAAATAATGCTACATCTACTCTGGCCAAAGGTTTCAATATCCAGACATGTGGCCTTCAGCTGATCACCAAGCCAGCCGAGTCCTAAAGAGGTTGTCTAACTTCAACCCCAATTTTAGTTAGGACCAGAATGCTGTAGCTGAAGTAAAAAAGGAAAGGGAGCCCAGTCCAGCTCCTTCTGGTTTCCGGTGTGTAAATTCCCATGTGTACTAACCCTTTATGAGATCACATAGACCCTTTATACCTTTCTTATACCTAATAGTGGACTTTGCAAATATAACCAGGATATCTACAGTATTCTGTAGTAGGTACACCATGCTCAAAAAGTCAATACATTCTACAGTAAAGGGCAAAATCCACCTGTATATCAGCATATACCTTTATACAGACCTAAAGTACAAACAAGATTTAAAATCTAGGTTAAAGGAAAAGTAGAGGAGCAATTTATATACTTATGTTTTTTTAATAAAATGTTTTATTCTGTGTTTACGGCATTTGTACTAGGTTTTACTAAAATGTAATAGTGCTCACAGAAAGTTCAGTTAATTTAGCAAACTTTGATTTTGGTTTGTTCTGTCATATTCTGGTCAGTATCATAATCTACATAGATGGTTCTACATGGATGGTTTACGTGGAATAATTGCGTAGCTTTCATTACGAGTGTTGAGTGTTTAGCGAAGAAAGCATCTGGTGCTTCATCCCAAGACACTTTGTTCAAAACTTCGGAATAATACTGTATGGAGATTCATTTCTGTACAGTATTAGAATGTATGGGCTCCGATGAGCCGAAGTTAGTTATTCACAAAGTCTCGTTGAGTAACTTTGTTAGTTGATCTTTAAAGTGGAAAAATACTTTAAAACTTGAAGCCAAACTTGGCTTAGTTTCCTAATAGTACCTCAGAGTTCGGTTTCAAGTTTTAAAGTGGTTTTACACTTTAAAAATCAACTAACGAAGTTATTCAACAAAGTCACATGCGACTCATTGGAGCCCATACAATCTAATGCTGAACGGAGACGAATCTCCGTACAGTATCATTCTGAAGTTTTGAACGAAGTGGCTTCGCTCAACACTAATTAGTTTTGAGGTTTAGTTTTTTAAAAAAATCTACTATTTAAAAATCTACCCCCTGAGGAAGCCATCGGCGAAACGCGCGTTGGGTGAGAGGGTGTCTTATACTCTGGTTAGTATCCATTTGGACTGTATTCTTGTGACTCCATAGCATTTGTGACCCACTATGTCAGTTCAGTTACTCTGTTTGCCCCGTGATATATACTGTGTTGGACTATTCGTTTTGACAAGCAGCACTAGGCACTTTATGTAGTATATACTTTCCTGACATTGTGTATATGGGCTAACACATATCTATTATTTATGTTGGTGGGCCGATGTTCTGTGATTTACTTGTTTACCTGAGTATCCTGTTTGCGTTCTGACATCCGCTGCTTTTATTCTGTATATGTCTTGTTTATGTCGTGTATTACTCAATAAAGTTGTATTTATATGATTTGTGGCGCGGTGGTTTATGTAGGTTTATATTTAGTATCTACGGCTCCTATGAAGATGTATATGCCTTGATAGTTAAATACTATCCTGTGTAGATAAATATTCCAGTAATATGTCTACTTCAGTTCTTCTGCCCTCTTCTTGATAACCTTTGTTTGCCATCTGCAACCATGAAGACACATGCTTGTGCAAGGAGCTGTTCATCCAGACTACAAGCAAAGTTTCTAAATTCATACATATTGGATGCATTTAAACAAGAAATACCAAGGTGGTCCCACCTCATATAAGAAGACACGTTCAATATACAGTATCTCAAATTTTTCCCTAAAGTCTCAAAAGAGTCATTATATTTCATGGAATCCAGATAAAATCTTACATCCCTATGGCGTCAGCTTTCTATGACTTTCCATCATTGTTAATTACACAAGGAGATTTTACTGTATATAAACAGATGTCAGGATTATTATCATCGCTGCAGTTATAATACAAGTTTAGCGGGTTTATAATTATGAAAATGTTTTCTAAATCCTTCATCTCACATTATGTTCTGTGTTATGACCTTCTAAAGAGATTGAGCTCAAATAAGGGCTGATTATTTACTGCTGATTATCCTGTAATAACAATGTAACTAATTTGTTGGCTCTATTTTAATGCACGTGATATGTAAATGTATATTTCAGTCTGGAGATCTTATCGTAGTAGTAGTTTAAAAAGTATATGGACCATAGAACAATAGTCCAAGCTACATCTCGTAACCTGTCCGTGTACAGAATACCCACACAACACCTCACATGGCTTGCCAAAAGTTACTTTCAACTTTGCACCGATGGGACCAGTTCTTATTCTTGTCACAAAAATATACAGATGTAATACATAAGGAAACAGTATCATGAGATGTCCTCAGTCCATAAAATATACTCATAGATCTACTGGTTCCTTTTGAAATCCTCCATATATGTGTCTGTGAGACTGAGAAATTAGATTGTGTGCCACATTTGGCATAGGGACCACTCTGAATACTGCAAAATATATACAATGCTGTGGAAAATATTAGTTCTATATGAAGAACGTCAAATAAATAAATAATAAAAATAAATATGCAATGTCCTACCTTTGAGATTAGGAACAGGAAAGAATATGAACAATAACATATAAAGAACCGTCTGATCCATCTGGTCAGCACAGGCTCACCTGTTTCTGTAGCTTTCATGAAACCCCATTGAAAGGGGCAGCCAATGCTCCTCCGGCCAAAGCTAAAGGGGGGCGCAAAGGTCATATCCCAACTAACATACATTATAACCTCTGTGGTCAATGGCTTATGCAAGGAAACAATTTAATCTCAAAATATAAAGATCATTTGGCATCAATACATCCATCACAATTACTTCGAGCTCACAGCTTTACATGTAGTAAAAGAAGCATGGCATCTAAGGTCATGAGTCCTTAACCAACCACTAGAGCCAACCAGAGAAGCTACATGACTTGCTTTTAATGTCTATTGATGAAACATCCCTTTAAAGGATTCTTATATATAAGTACAATACAATGTAACATTTTATGAAGTTATGCATTTACAACAATATTTGCATATTCAGTGATTTGTGTGCAACGGGCCAGTAGAGTTGATTTGGTTGATAGTTGTCTTCTTTATTCATTGCTACAAGACACTCTGCCTCAGGCAGTAATTAGATACAGGGCTAGGGCAATAAACTGAAACTGTTCCCAAGGTGAAGAAAAGTTATAGGAAACCTTTCACTACGAGATGCAGTCAAAACTGTAGGAAGCATGTCATAGAGCAGGAAAAGATGAGAAGATTGATAGATAGTTTAGTGGGAAAAGATTTGGTATAATGAGATAGCTGTCAGTCACTGATATCTGTAAATGGGGGTGGTGTTATCAGTGATTGATAGCATTCCCTGTGTAAGTGTGTATACAGAGATAGCTGTCAGTCACTGATAGTTGTACATGGGGGAGGGGTTATCAGTGATTGATAGCATTCCCTGTGTAAGTGTGTATACAGAGATAGCTGTCAGTCACTGATAGTTGTACATGGGGGAGGGGTTATCAGTGATTGATAGTATTCTCTGTGTAAGTGTGTATACAGAGATAGCTGTCAGTCACTGATAGTTGTACATGGGGGAGGGGTTATCAGTGATTGATAGCATTCTCTGTGTAAGTGTGTATACAGAGGTCGCATTCAGTCACTGATAGCTGTACACAGGGGAGGTGTTATCAGTGATAGCATTCTCTGTGTAAGTGTGTATACAGAGATAGCTGTCAGTCACTGATATCTGTACACAGGGGAGGTGTTATCAGTGATTGATAGCATACTCTGTGTAAGTGTGTATACAGAGGTCGCATTCAGTCACTGATAGCTGTACACAGGGGAGGTGTTATCAGTGATAGCATTCTCTGTGTAAGTGTGTATACAGAGATAGCTGTAAGTCATTGATAGCTGTACACAGGGGAGGTGTTATCAGTGATAGCATTCTCTGTGTAAGTGTGTATACAGAGATAGCTGTCAGTCACTGATATAACGATCCCCGACTCCCTGTGTACAACTGAGCTCAAAAAGAGCAGATACATGTATAAATTGCAATTTATTATGTTCTTTTGCCATAAGACTATATATCAATCTGCTCTGCTTCTGCTCTGTAGATTGCACTGCATTTTTTGATGATGGGTTTTCTTTTAAAAATTGCTATAGGATACACTTTGAACCAGTAGACAAGCAGATATTGTGATAATCGGTGTGATAAAATATGCATCAATATTTTCAGGTCTTCACACTCTATACCATGCTGCCTGCAGATCAGACAGCTTGTTCAATGTGACAGGTTCCCTTAAAGATCATTTGGCATTAAAGAATGAATTTAGTAAAGAAAGTAGGAACCACTAAAAACGCATCAATGTAATGTAAAGTAACAGTTAGAAAAGACCTTGAGATCTGTGCATTAGTCTCAGACACAGACAACGCTAACAATAAAACAAAATGTGAAAACTCAGAATCTTTGTATCACAGAAGTTTCAGTACTTTTGTGGGTCTTTGCAGCGTGTTCTGTGCTTTCTCTTTTGTACAAAAAAACAAGGTTGTGGTTTGATGATAATTTTATTTCTTCTAGAAAGGATATTTAAAATGATTTCTAATTACAAAACATGAAGAGATCAAACAAATTCTGCAAAGAGAATTAATTATTAATACTGTAAAAAAAAAAAAAAGAAAAAAAGAAAAGGGAGAAACAGATTTGATTCTAATCTAGCCGTACAATGAACATGTTCTTGACGATAGAAAAAAGTTTACAAAACACCCGAACGTCTGTAGTGAAAGTAATTTGTCTGTGAGTCTGGAGAACACTTTTTATGTTTTACTTGTCTGGATCCACGCATATAGACTTTGGTGCAGTTTTTACAAAACTTATTTAAAGCTAGTTCTCCTCTGTGTTGTATCTGTCCCTGGAATTAGCTTAAAAATGGCAGTTAAAATTAAGTTTGCGGTTCCAAATAAAAACCTTAACAAAGGCTCAAAAACAGCTTCAAAACTGTGTCATAAACTTCATCCAAACCTTTATCATAACGCATGGATTTAGAATATTTCTTCTTATATAAAAAAACAAGTTTATTATTCATTGTATTATAGGAGAAAAACAGCTTAGATATAAAAAAGACAAGGCAATGTTATGTTGTTCTCAGTATCAGTAACATTGTATTTGGCATTAGTATGTATTTCTATGCTAGTTAGAACTTCTGTCACATTGTATCATAACCTCTCCAAAATCTGCTTTAAAGTTTTAATTCTTTACATATAAGCAGTATTTAATTCTTTACATAAAGCAATATATATTGCTTTGATATACACAGATATTACAATTTTATCTAATTATAAAGTGAGAATTACATTATCACTGTCCATGATTCCCTTACTGTTTAATCCCAATCTAATCACAATTAATTTATAGCAGCAGTGACACAAAATGTCTGATAGATAGATAGATAGATAGAACAGATAGATAGATAGATAGATAGATAGATAGACAAACAGACAGATATTAGATAGCTAGATAGAATAGATAGATAGATAGATAGATAGATAGATAGATAGATAGATAGATAGATAGATAGATGATAGATAGATAGATGATAGATGATATATAGATCTGAGATCGATAGATCTGAGATAGATAGATAGAACAGATATATGATAGATAGATAGATAGATAGATATATGATAGATAGATCTGAGATCGATGGATCTGAGATAGATAGATAGATAGATAGATAGATAGATATGAGAAATATAGATATTAGATAGATAGATCTGAGAAATATAAATAGATAGATAGATAGATAGATAGATCTGTCTATCCATTTAATATCTGTTTATCTAAAAGCTAGCTGTCTAATATCTATCTATCTATCTATCTCATAATTACAGTATAATCTATCAATCTAGCTATTAATCTATCTAGATGTCTCATGATTACAGTATCTACTATCTATCTATCTATCTATCTATTTATCATCTTTATATATATATATATATATATATATATATATATTAGATAGATCAATAGATAGATAAACATCTTCAACAATGAAATGATAATAAGTACTAAAGGTAGCACTCTATCCAACAAGAACACATTTTTTCATGTCACTGACCTGCCAGGGTGTCCCATACAGGAAACTTTTTATCCAGTCATCGCCTATGTCCTTGTCCTCCAGCAGAGATGCATCATCCATAGCTGATATACTTCATATGGACACTGGCTGTTGTTTTTTCACTCTCAGCTAATTTTTCCAGACAAAAGCTGAATCAAGTGCTCTCGTGGAGATAATGTTTACAGGACGACAATTTTGGTCATAAATGAACCCAAATGTAAATAGTTCAGAGAGGAAAAAAAATTGCCACATTGACATTTAGGGACTAGTTCAGTAAATGTGCTGCCGTAGCCAGGGAGTTCAGTGGGCTCATCTGATGTTTCAGCTTCACAGATAAAACAGTAATTCATGTGCATCTAATGAACTCTCCCTAGAACTGGTCTTGTTATAGAGAAATTACGCTGAATATTACAAAATTATCCTCTGTCGTTTAGGGTAGCTGGATGAAACAGCTGTACTTTACACATCAGCTGCCTCAACTCTTCTTGGATCAGGAGAACGGTTAGATATAATTTATTGGCAGTGATTAAATGGATAATTTTTTTTATAGTTTATTTAAAAAATGAAAATAAAACAGTGACTCTCTAAAAAGTATTTTCTCTGGGAGGCAATCAGCCCAATACAAGGGAACCGCAAACTCAAATCAGAAACTCATATCAGTTCTCCCATGTCTACTAGCTTCAAAAACATTAATTGTGAGGTTTGATGTGTTTTTTTTTTAGAATAAATACATTAGTCCAGAGTTTATTTGGAAAACCTACACAGTATAAACATACCTAGATATTATGGGCATTGCTCTTTGAGGAATAATTCCACTTTTTGACCCAAACTCAAGGAGTAATAATAAGAGGAGCATAACTGGTCACAGCTGGGTTTTGGAACCTAAGTCTAAGTGTTCAGCATTTCTGTTCTCCTGCACCGCCATGTAGCCTTTGCCTAGGACTTTAAACTATGTATCATAGTTGGTAACCCTAAAGGAGGTTTTAAATTGGGGCCAAGGATCAGACATACAGAGTACATTTTACAGAATGAATTTTCTAAAATTTGTTTTCAGCCGAATCGGTCACAAATTTTAATTTCTTACCATGAGTGAGATCAACTGAATGATCAAAACATGTTGGTAGTACCTTGTACAGGAATTGTTTTTTTATGTGATTTTTCAATAAAAGGAGTTGCTTTTATTCTGGTGCTGGATCATTATTTTGCTGCTATGAATCGATTATACATGAATCAAAAGTACTTTAAATGCCTGGAAAAGTCTCTCATTTTGTCTGTCTCTCCATGGAGAAGTCCTCCCGAATCGAATCTGAAAAAAATGCTGATTCTAACAAATCAGAATTTCAATACTAAAGAATTGATTCACTCATCTCTACTACACAGATATTCTGCTCTATAAGCAATGACCTAATGGAGAATACTGTACTTCTACACGTTTGCCGTCTGTATACATTTGGAGTCAGTACTGACAGGGGTGGACTGGAAACTAAAAGTAGCCCTGGAAAAAAAAAGGTAAAAGTGGCCCTATGTTGCAGACGGGTCCAAATTGACAGAAGGCTGGGCAGGATATTACCGTTTACGCAGAGTGGATGGCTGCTGACAACAAATGATTTTAGGTGCCACATGAAAGATGCAATCACCCATGAAACCAGAGTTTGCATGTTCGTCAGGTGACTAGTGGCTCCTTTAAAAGAGCGTTCCTACAAAAGTTAATTGTCTCTATCCTTAGTCCATGTAAAAGGGTCCTGAGTTTCTTGTGGGGCTTATTTTATTTGTCAATCGCTTTGTCAATAGCTGTACTTTGTGAAATGTCATCTACATGCTATATACATTGTAAGTCGATGCCTCAGGCACTAAAAAGGCAAAAATATAGATAGATATTTTAAATGTCATATCCTAGCCTCCATCAAATACTGTCTCTGCTTACAGAATGTCAGGGATAAGGTTAAGATGAACCTACTGCACAATGTCTTCCTGACTTTCCTCAATTTTATTATTTTTATTAATAATAAGGAGCTATAACTACTCTAAATGAAAGCATAATTAATAGAAGTAGGCTTTGTTCATGTTTGCATTAAGAGATAGATGGGTTTCAGTGAGGGTCCGACTGCCGGCACCCCCGCTGCTTGAAGAGGCTGCAGTGCTCTGGTGAGCGCTATGGTCTCTTCCTAGGCCAGTGATGCCATGTTCATTAGTCAAATGTTTTAGTTATTACTTGGTATTACAGCTCAGTCCCATTCAAGTGAGGATGGGATTGAGCTGTAATACCAAGCATAGCTACTGTACAATGTACGTCAGTATGCTTGATGCTGTGAGAAGGTCGCAGTGGCCTTTTCAGACAGCCAAACAGCTAGGATAAAGAAAGTTGAACCCCACTGATCAGATATTAATGACCTATCCTCAGGATGGGCCATCAAATATTAAACTCCTGAAAAAAACATTTTATAGACTTATTTTTATGCATTTTGTACAAGGTAAACCAGTAATTACCAGGACAATTTATGCATTTATCTGAATAAATATCCTCGAGATCTTAGCTTTCAAGTAGAAAGTGCTTTGACTTTCATTAAAGGGGTATTCTCATCATAGACAATGGGGGCATACCGCTGGGACATGCACCTATATCGAGAACAGAGCGGGGAGCGCTGTGCCTGGAGGACCCTTGGTTTCCCGGGGTCCGGCCACCATCAGGTGCAGTTCCCTGCTGCTCCCATAGAAATGAATGGGAGCGCACCGCGCATGCACAGCCACCACTCCCATTCATTTCCATGGAGCCGACAGAAATAGCAGAGCCAGCACTCGGCTATTTTCGGCGTCCCCATAGAAATTAATGGATGGCGGCTACGCATGCACAGTGTGCCCTCCGTTCATTTCCGCGCTCAGTTCTCAATATAGGTGCAGATCCCAGTGGGACCCGCACTTATCAGACAATGGGGGCATATTCTAGCGATATGTCCCCATTGTCTGACATGGGAATAACCCTTTAAGGTGTAATTCTGTGGTCCTCTGAATAATCAGTTAAAAGAGAATATACCTTGAATATTCTACTGCCTGAAATCACAACGGAGGTAGATAATTGTACAAATGGTATCTGGGGTTATTTATTTATTTTTTACCCAATGCAAAATTGTGTTTTATTTTTTGAGACCAAGTGATTATATCTAGAGATAGAGACTTCGGACCAAGTTTCGCTTCAAATTTGCTCAAGACTAGTTATATCTATTACAACCAGGATACATATACATTTTTTTAACCCAGAAGGTGTTTTTTTTTTTAATTCCCAGACAGTCATTATAGTACATTTAGTACTGTGGCTTAGGCTGGGCTCAGGCTCCAGGGCTACTTTGTCTCCTCCCACATGCTGCAGTTTGCTTGCCAGTTAGCTGTGCCTCCCATGGTGAGCATGCTCTCTCCAATGGCTGGCAACCATGGGGTATTTCAGGCACCTTCCCCTGTGGGAGTGTGCCTGAGCAATAAGATCTCTCCGGTGTTCCACTATATTGTCTGTCTGTGAACTTACCTTTTTTTCAAATTCTGACTCTGACCCTTCACTGCCTACCATTTTGACCCTTTGCTGTCTGTCATAACCTTGGACCTTTTTGACAGATTCACACATAATCTGTCTGCCTGCCCTGACCTCGACCTGTTACTTACTATGATCTCTCAGTGTCCCACATTGTCTGCAGCAAAGTCTAGATACCTGTGAAAGGGTTAAAGGGTGAATAACGGGAGGGGTGGGGGAGGTGAGGGTGTCAGGTTAAAGGGGTTGTCCGAGTTATTTTTTTGTTCTTTGTATGTTACTAACTTGTCAAGTATAACAACTTTCCCATACACTTTGTGCTTCTAAAGCTGCTGGTTTCTCAGGTTTCACTGAGGGTCACATGACCTGTGATGTCAGCTTATCTCCCTGCTCTGTGATGTTTCGTGCACAAGCCTCAGAGATCAGATAACAGTCTGTACACGAGACATCACTGTGCTGGCCACGCCCCCCTGCACTGCTGGGCTGCTATCTACTCTCTCCCTGGATTCCTTCAGATAAAACATTAACCCCTTCAGCCAGAACACACTGAGGGCTCAAGGCTTTACAACAGGCTTTACACTGCAGGCAGTGAGGAGACAAATTCTGGGCACAGGAGCTGACAGAGGAATTGTATTGCACAAGAACAGGTAGGGGGAAGTTCCTGTGTGTATCAGCATTGTCATTGTACAGCTGGGACTTGTAGTCCTACACATACAACATGCTGCTGATTATCCTAGAAGGCAGACATGTCACTCAGGGCAGCTCTTGTATTTACTCCCTTTGCATAGCAGGGGGGAGGGGCAGTGATTGTTATTACTGCAGGTAAATAAAGGCCAGAAGAGAACCAGGGAAAGGAGGAAATATAGATTTTTTTTTGCCTAAAACTTGCTTAACTTAGTTATATATTGCTGCCCATCAGATTTACAATGCTATATATTTTTTTTCCATAACTCGGACAACCCCTTTAACATCCTTAGGTTTACCCCAAAGTCAAACCAGCTAGTTGACACAGTGTTTCCACACCCACTGATTTTAGCACCACATATGCTCTGGAATCAGAATGGTTGATATAATTATTAGCTGCCCTTATTATTTATTATTATGCTATCATAAATGAACACAGTTGTGTTGGAGTAACCCCAAAACTTGCACATTTAGAAAAATGACCCGTTATTGGCAAATCAAAGTTGACTTCCAAATATATACACTTGCAATAATAAATAGGTAAACCCTTTGAAATGATCTGGTTGTCTGCACTGATAAAATATGGTTTGATTGTTATCTTAGTCATAATTCTAGACAAACACAAAATAACAGCACACAAGCCATTGTACCGTTCATCTCTTTTATTGAGCATCCACAGTGCTGGAAGAAAAAAATAAGTGAATCTTTGTGTTAATGACTTCTGCCAAAACTAATTGGCAGAAGATGTTTTCATGAAGGAAATGAAATTGGAAGTGTGGGCTTCATAAATGTGGACAATTAAACAAAGGTACACAAAGCTAACTAACTAACAAATCGGTTCTTCTCAAGAAGGATTGATTAATATGAACCATGCCCTGATGCAAACAGTTTTCAGAAGACTTCAAAGTCACATGAGGCTGGAAAGACAACTTACTGTATATACAAACTGAGGAATTTCAGGACTGCTGCTATTCTCCCTAGTAGTGGGCATCTTGTTAAGATTATTCTACAACGGGCAATCCTGAAAGAAGTGACAGAACTCAAGAATGATAGAAAATCCAATAAAGACTGTTCATGTGTCCACTATTGGGAAAACATTGAACAAGAATAGTGTTTATGTAAAGCGATTCTGCTGTAAAGACAAACACTGCTGTCAAAGAAACAAATATTAAGGCTGTCAAAACACACATTGTGGCCCACCTTAAGTTTTTCTACCTGGATGTTCGAAAATGCTTTTTAGAAAATGTTCTTTGGAAAATGAAACAAAAGTAGAATTTTTCAGAAGAAATGCACAATGCTGTTTGCAAGAAAAAGAACCCTCAACACCAAAATCTCATCCTAACTGTGAAGCATGGTGGAGGAAGCATGGTGATTTGGAGCTGCTTTGCTGTCTCAGGGCATGGATGCCATGTGATCATTGAGGGAACTCTAAGATGCATTTTACAGGAGAATGTAAGGGCAGCCTTCCATAACCTCAAGCTGAAGAGACATTTGGTGATGCAACAAGAAAACACACAAGTAAATGTTGCTTGAAAAAGATTTGTGTTTTGGAAAGGCCAAGTTCTGGCCTTAACCCTGTTGAGCCTGCAGAGGACTATTTATGCATGGAATCTCAGAAATATTGAACTGAAACACCTCTGCTGGGAGGAATGGTCCAAAATGCCTCTTAAATGTTGTGCAAATCTTTCTTGCAGCTAGAGGAAATATTTGGTAGAGGTGATTGCTGCTGAAGGGAGATCTACAGGGTACTAAATTCAAGGGCTCCCTTACTTTTTCTTATTGCACTGTGGATATTCATTCAATGTGCTTAATAAAATACATGAAAGATAGAATATGTTAGGAGTTTAGTTAGATTGTTATAATTGTGACAGAATATTCAGACCACATTTTATTGGTAATTAGTGGAGAAATCAATGTAATTCCAAAAAAGTCCACTTCCTTTTTATTGCAACTGTACTGTATTTTCACAACAGCTGCCCATATTTCCCCAGTCAATCACCTTAACTATATGGCTACCATAACTGTGTCAGATATCAGAGTGGAATTTCAGCCTTCATCTTGCGCAGCGCTATTTCTTAGAATGCTAATCATAACAATTATCCCTCCCTTAAAGACGTTAGCATTCCCTGGAAGAGCAGATGTTTGAAGGTACTTGAACAAGGTCACAAGTGGTTTGGATCTTATGCCATATTCTCCTCTTGATAGTCTCCTTACTATTTGGTGCTGGTTAATTTTGCACCATGCATATGCATGTGTTTTTTTTCCAAGCTAAAATTGATTTTCAGCAAAGTATGAGACATTACTTAAATTACATAATGACAGCACAAACACCAGATACAGTTACAAGTATGGATGGAATATTTTTAGATCAAGACAGCATGAGGTAAATTAATACGAAGGCAGGAAGCAGTCAGCTGCATTAATAGACACAAAAGAGGCACGGGACATTACCAGGCAACGTCTGAAGGAAAACATAGGTATCATTTCAGTGTCGTCTTCTTCTAAACTGAGTGCTGAGATCTAGTAAAATGCTTCATACAAAACTTAGCTAATAACTACTCACCTGAGCCAGACAATCCAAACAGCTGTTCCAGTTCTATATCGGAACAGTGCAGCAGAAGTAACACAGGCCAGATTGCGTTCTTGCAGGAAAAAAATGTTCTGCTGACACAGGCTCATCACTTATTATTATAATTAATTTATTTATACAATGCCAGCACATTCTACAGCATTTTATAATAGCATGACAAAAAAACAAAGCGTTGAGTACAAGCACATGCTGATGATACAAACAAACTCAGTGGGTGCGATATCCATGCTCAGACAAGTCTGCAATCATACTCAATCATAAACTGCTACTTAATGATTATCTGCGGTACAAAGTAACTGGGAGTACATTTGTCTATTACTAGGACGGTGCAGCAGGTTACCATAAAGAAATGTGGAAAGGCTGATTTGCGAGTGTATCGTGGACAATGTCTCAAGTTATTCCTAAGACTCTGAGTCATATTTGGTTGGAGGCTCCAGAGCTTCTGTTGCAAATTTTGTGAGATTTGACTGGAGGAGTAACACTGCATGCTGGAATATATTTCCCCACTTAAAGGGGTTATCCCATGATTAATATAAAAAAATGTAAATCAGACATCATACAGTACACAACAGTCTCTTTCTAACAAAGCTAGAACCTGCCCTGTACCTCACATGGATCCAGAGATTTCCCCATTCATTGCTCTGCTAGATTTATATCAAGCTGGCAGCTCAAGGGGAGTATCTTTCCTGCTGCAGCTAAGGGGGCGCATCTCATCTCTCCCTATCACAGCTCAGGGTGTGTGTCTCAGCTCTCCCTATCATAGCTAAGGGGGCGTGTCTCAGCTCTCCCTATCACAGCTCAGGGGTGTGTCTCAGCTCTCCCTATCACAGCTAAGGGGGCATGTCTCAGCTCTGCCTATCACAGCTCAGGAGACAGTTGAAGGATGAAACTGAGCACGTGCGGCCTTCTCAGTGAGCAGGTCAAAGAAATAAGAAAAAAGCAAACAGCAGGTGGCGCTATACAGATACATTTTATTGAATAACACAGTAGCTATTCTGAATTTTTAATTACATGCAGTTACAAAAGTATTCAGATGCAGATGCTGGTTTGACAACTGTAGAATATTTTTCATGGGACAACCCCTTTAAAGACAGATACTATGATGGAACGCAACAACTTTAGCCATTTGTAAGTAAAGTAGGTCTATCATGTGCCAGCAGTATCTTTTATACGATGGATCTTCTAGATTGTTGCGTCTTCTTGTACTAAGAATATAAGCCACAGTGCAAGTGATAGCATACCTTTAAAGGGGTTATCCAAGACTATTAAGTTCCCCCATACACCCAGGCCCCTCACACAGGCTGCTCCCCCTTCCTTTCCTGACACCAGATGTTTTCTTTTCATCCACGCACGACGAGAAGCAGCAGCTATGGTGCAACGACCAGGAGCGGTGCAGGTAGCAGGGGGCCAGGTAAGTATATTCACAGTAGAAGTTAAAAAGCCACCATTGCAATCCTGGCAGTAGTAGTATGAAGATCTCCATGATTTATAGACTACAGACTAGCACCACTTCTCAGTGACAATTGAGGATTAGTGATATCTGAGATTGTGCTTGTAATAAGAAAAAATCACAGAAAAAGGATAAAAAACATCCTGCACGATATGATAAATACTCGCGGATGTCAGTGACTACATTTATATAAATAAATCACAAAAAATGCACTAACAAAATAGATGCAAACAATTTATAAACTAAGCCCTCATTCTGATATATTTTGATCAAAACACATCTGTGCCCACCTACCCAGCGCCAAGGTGGTCTCAGGTCAGGCAGATCCTACGCTAAACCTACCTATGCTGTTGGGCATCTATGTCCAGGAGAGCAGACTCTGCACATATAGTGTGCTGCTCCTAGTCACCTCTATGTGCATCCAGCAAACAATGAGAGGAGGAGAACGCACACCTATATGTACCACCTAATCAAGGCGCTCAATTTGATAGGGAGGGCAAAAGTGCACAGGAATGCTACTCAAGATAAACTAAGAGCACATTCACACCTGAAGGTGCCACTCCCTCAAGTATATACTACAAACTAAGCAAAAATCACAGAAAAAATTATAAAAAAACCATCCTGCACAATATGATAAATACTAGCGGATGTCAGTGGTTACATTTATTTTTTTAAATCCTTTTTCTGTGATTTTTGGTCTTTTGCAGACTCCAACAGGTTTTCATCCAGAATGGTCCTGTATTTGGCTCCATCCATCTTCCCATCAATTTTAACCATTTTCCCTGTCCCTGCTGATGAAAAGCAGGCCCAAACCATGATGCTGCCGCCACCATGTTTGACAGTGGGGATGGTGTGTTCAGGGTGTTGCTTTTATGCCAAACATATCGTTTTGCATTGTTTCCAAAAAGTTGGATTTTGGTTTCATCTGACCAGAGCACCTTCTTCCTCATGTTTGGTGTGTCTCCCAGGTGTCTTGTGGCAAACTGTAAACAAGACTTTTTATAGATCTTATCTTTGAGAAATTCTTCTTGCCACTCTTCCATAAAGCCCAGATTTGTGAAGTGTTCGACTAATTGTTGTCCTATGGACAGACTCTCCCGCCTCAGCTGTAGATCTCTGCAGTTCATCCAGAGTGATCATGGGCCTCTTGGCTGTATCTCTGATCAGTCTTCTTCTTGTTTGAGATAAAAGTTTAGAGGGACGGCTGGGTCTTGGTAGATTTGCAGTGGTCTGATACTCCTTCCATTTCAATATGATCGCTTGCACAGTGCTCCTTGGGATGTTTAAAGCTTGGGAAATCTTTTGGTATCCAAATCCTGCTTTAAACTTCTCCACAACAGTATCATGGACCTGCCTGGTGTGTTCCTTGGTCTTCATGATGCAGAACCCTGAGACTATCACAGAGCAGGTGCATTTATACGGAGACTTGATTACACACAGGTGATTCTATTTATCTTCATCAGTCATTTAGGACAACATTGGATCATTCAGAGATCCTCAATGAACTTCTGGAGTGAGTTTTCTGAACTGAAAGTAAATGGGCCGAATAATTTTGCACACCCAACTTTTCAGTTTTATTATTACAAAAAAAGTTTAAATGATCCAATAAATTTCGTTCCACTTCACAATTGTGACCCACTTGTTGTTGATTCTTCACCAAAATTTTAAATGTTATATCGTTTTGTTTGAAGCCTGAAATGTGGCAAAAGGTTGAAAAGTTCCAGGGGGATGCATACTTTCGCAAGGCACTGTAGATGCCCAACAGCATAGGTAGGTTTAGCGTAGGACCTGCCTAACCTGAGACCACCTTGGCGCTGGGTAGGTGGGCACAGATGTGTTTTGATCAAAATATATTGGCTAAGAGTCTCAGATTTTATCATATCAGAATGAGGACATAGTTTATATATTGTTTGTATCTATTTTGTTAGTGCATTACATTTTTTAGTACTTTTTTTGTGATTTCTGTGTTTGTAATGACTTTGATCATTATAAGTGCATGGAGTAGAAGAACAAAAGTGGACAAGTCACATGTTAGCAATGCTCCACCTATTCCTTTGTTCAGAAGGCAAAGATATCAGATATGTTTTTTAGAAAATCTGCAACGCTTTTTAATACTACGCTGGGCCTCAAACAATTGTCAAGTCTGGGGACTTGGCAGTTGCTTTAGCTTTCTTCTCTATATATTTAGCTTTATTATTTTTCTACAAATTAAGACATAATTCATGTTGCTTTCTACACTGTACAGTATTCATAGTTGCTTTTAAAGTTCTTCTGGTTGCCCTTGGAGACAGATTACAGTTTGTCACAATCCTGTCATTCATGTGGCTCTACAGCATAAAGGCTATGTACGCCTTTGGGGGCAATTTTTTATGGTTGAATTTTACTCATTTGGGGCTAAAAAATCAATTTCATTAAAAAGATTGAACCATTCTGTCACAAAGAGTTAACTGTTTTTCTCTCCGTTTACATTTTACTTTAAATTTCGTTCATCTAATAACCCTTATCTATAAATAACTAAGGGGTCATAAACACTTATTTATGCCACATTCCTATCAGTAACATAAGGAGTAAACTTTGATGAGTGTTTATAATGTCTGAGAGTAGAGATAAGGAGTCCATCAGGAGAGCTGGCTGACAGAGCAGAGAAAAAATTCAGATCCTGCTACTAGAGCATTTCAGCCCTGTACAGAGAAAAGGACACCATGTTTTTAATAAAGACCCAATGAAAATATTTTTTAGCTCATAATGAGTACAATGCACAAATTAGAAAAAAATAGTCCCCAAAGGTCTACATAGCCTTTAACTCTAATCCTATAACTTTCCTATAATGCAGTCTGCTTTGAACACAGTAAAACTGAATTTTGAGTTTACCATTATGTTATATTCTTAATCATTGTCTTTAGCGTTGTGAGCAATCCAGTAATAGGTGATAAATACTTAAAGGGGTTCTCTGGAAATGATGTAAAATGGCCGCCAGCAAACTGTCCTAGAATGCGAGCAGAACTAGTTGCCTCCAGTTTCAGAGCTGTCTAGGGGATGAGAGGGCAGGGTACCACAACTCATTACATACTGTCACTTGCATATACTACATGGAGAGGGTTCAGAAGAGGGGAACTAAAGTAATAACTGGAATGGGTGTACTACAGTACCCAGAAAGATGATCAAAATTAGGGTTATTCACTTTAGAAAAAAGACAACTGAGGGGAGATCTAATAACTATGTATAAATATATCAGGGGTCAGTACAGAGATCTCTCACATCATCAATTTATCCCCAGGACTGTGACGAGGGGACATCCTCTGCGCCTGGAGGAAAGAAGGTTGGTACACAAACATAGAACAGGATTCTTTACGGTAAGAGCAGTGAGACTATGGAACTCTCTGCCTGAGGAGGTGGTGATGGTAAGTTCACTAAAAGAGTTCAAGAGGGGCATGGATGTATTTCTGGAGTGTAACAATATTACAGGTTATAGTTACTAGAGAGGGGTCGTTGATCCAGGGAGTTATTCTGATTGCCTGATTGGAGCCGGGAAGGAATTTTTTTCCCCTAAAGTGGGGAAAATTAGCTTCTACCTCACTGGGGTTTCTTGCCTTACCTGGATCAACTTGTAGGAAAACAGGCCGAACTGGATGGACAGATGTATTTTTTCGGCATTATAAACTATGTTACTATGTTACTATGTTACATATTGGTGAGTGCTCCTGTCAGGCAGCTCAGGCATAATAGTATATTGTAGGCAGGATCACATCATTACCATCTATTGTGGAGCAGTGTATTGTGTAGTGAGAATCTGCGCCCTCACCCCTCTAGGCAGCTCTACAAGTAGAGGTGACCAGTCCTGCTCACATTCTAGAACAGGTTTCTGGCAGCCATTTTAAAGAAAAATCATTCCCTGAGAACCCCGTTAACTGTGAGGAATTTTAAATTCCCTGTCATTGCCTTGTGAATCTGTCAGCAGGCACTTATAGGAGCTTGTACCTACTGACCAAGTTGCCTCATCAGCTCCTCCCATTACTGTCTTTAAGAATTCTCCTGTGCATCTCCATTCCTGTGGAAGCCACTGCAACAAGTCAGACACGCATTTTAAACAAGCATCTCATCTACAGTACCAAAACCTTGACTTTATCACCATAATGTGAACACAGAACTTCTAGTACCCAACATCCAGTTTCCTTCCCAATTCACCTAGGCTATAAACTTGTTCCAGGACCTCTCTCCATCGACAGTATATCTGTCATTATTATTCTGTAATCATGGAATTATTGTTTTGGCAAAGTGTATTATTCAGTTTATTTTAATTTGCAGACTGTCATTTCAGGTAATTTTTCAGAACAAGCTGTCATGAGGAATAACATTTTTTTCTGACCATTTTATGACTTGCATCTGGCATTTTAGCAGTTTTCACACTGCAATATGTCTATAATTCTATTTTTTATGAGCTGGTGGGTGGAGACTAGTTGTTTTCATGTCTGCCCACACACTGCACATGGAGAATCAGGGGATCCTTCTTCCAAATTCTCAACAGCACATCAGAAGCAGCAGCAGTAATGGAGGACATTACACAGAAGATCTGAGCAGTTTAAATGTGAAATCAGCAGTTAATTAAGGCAGTAAATCACTTACATATCAGCAGCAGCCTCTGTGTGTTAGTCTCTCTGTCTCTGTCTGCCCCCCCCCTTTTTTCTCCTTTCCTCTCTTCCTGCATAGATTTCTATGTACTCTGATTTTTCAGCCCATCTGAGTAGTAAATTGAGAGTTTGGGCCCTATTACACCTGCAGATTTTGCAGGCGATTTTCGGGAGGGAAGTGGTCCTTCCTGGAAATCACCTGCTCATTATTGAAGGAGACCACTTCTATTACATTACCAATTTCCTCCTCAGCATGGGGATGAGCAATTGCTAATGCCATAGCTCGTTCCAAAACTGAATCACTTTTTACCGGCAGCAGATTGTGATTACACAAGATGATCTGCCGCCGACAAAGGAGGATTTTTAAACATGTTGAATGACTCTTATTACCTTATGAACGAGCACTTACAAACGCTTTTGAGATATGATCTTGAAGATCATCTGCAGGTGTAATAGAGCCCTTAGTGAAGGGGATGGAAAGCAGGAAAAGATTCTGATGAAAGAAGAAAGAAGCATTGTTCTCTGATAATATATATTGCAAAGTTTCTTATAATCGCTTTTACTATTCATTTATGGAGAACAATGAGCTAATATTTAATAGCAATAATAAACCTATTGATTTAACTACAAGTCACTTATCCAGAGAAAATTTCAAACCTCACTAGATAAAGCCTGCCTGGAACCAGCTAAACATATGTTAGCTAGCATGTCAATAGAAGTTATAGCAGTTGGTGTTTTTTTTTATTATATGGTGATCAGATATCTTCAGCAATAGCGGTACTTCAATTTTTCTTAGTGCAATATTAGAAATAATTGAGTGAATGTGGTAAGTTTACTTGAAGCCCTATTTAAGACTACATCCAGAATTTTGTGATATAGCCTCAGCTCTTTTGCATTGGCACTCACAGCTCTGCTACATCTTTACGAAGACAGGGAAAGTTCATAAACATTCTACATCTCAACAAGAAATATATCATCCAACTATATGCATGATTCTAAGGCTTTAATAGAAACCCCATAGGATTTTGACATACTCTCAAGCAAGCCATGACTTTAATTGCTAGTTTTAAACCAGTTGACAGAAATGTATTTTTATCATTTTAATGAGGCAAAATATCACTTTTTCAGCTTCAAAAACCATTTTATTTTCATTTTGACCCCATTACTTAAGTGATCTGCAGGTCTGCTCGCACCGCCGGAGTAATCATAACAGACAGACAAAGTTTGCTTGACTGGCATGTGGGACACAATGGTCAGAGATGAGGGGACAGGGGGCAGGTGCAGTACCAGAATCTCAACAATTTTGTCAAAGCAATGACTTGCTTCTAGAAAAAAAAAGACCTGCCAAGTGTTCCAAACTAATCCTTGCGGCTACTTTGAGCTGTGGAGCTATTATTAAAATAACTGGCTTAATACACAGCCAAAATTGGAAAGAAAAAAATACAGATGGGGCAGGTCATCAAAGTTTTATTGTAATCTTTTCCTACACTGTGGAAATTAATCATTTTTACCTTTTCTTTCAGTGTTTAATAAAACAGTATTATTGCACTACATTAAAACTGGAGTGAAACATCAATTATATATAGTTCCTTTTTTTTCATTTCTTTCAACCAGCAGCTTTCACCAAGAAGATGTCATTGTTCCATACTTCTAAGTGATTATCTTCACCCTATCAGAACAGTACATTGACATTTATAATGCATTTGTAGGATACATCATAAAAGTCTGAGAAGAAGGAGGAGGGTTTGGCCCCTAATATGTTACAGGATCAGCTAAGACACCTCTAAGACCTCACATATCTGGTGAACGAGGGTACTATGACCCTCACTATGTCAGCAATAAACAGCACACCGGACTAATTGTTACTGCAGGCAATAATGAAGAGTGCAGTGAGCATGCTCCATCTACTTTCACCTCAGTCAAATGCTTGGCAGTAGCTTCTCTTGACTAGAGGGGGTTGTAGGACCCTGTTCTCCCAATAGGTAGGTTCTCTCCAGACTTATCAGACACTTATAATTTGGTGCATTTCTGTTTAATATCGTCACATTGAGTTGTAGTCCTATTTATCAAGCAAATGCACCCAAATCCGCTGCTCCGAACTCACATGTTTTGGTTTTCCAGCACAACCAGGCGGTGTGGCTTAGCAGATATTGGGTGTGGCTTGAACGTGTCCACAAATTGTGCCGAAATTTGGGCAAAAAGTTAGCCAACCAACGGGTAGTTTGAATTTAGGGAAACACATCTAGCCATGTAGCAAATTTATCGTAGAGAGTGAGCTACTGTGACAATTTTGACTTACGTTTAGATTAGCTTTCTAAGGGGGTAATGTTTGAAATGCACTGCACCAATAAAATGAGTGATTTTGCCTATTTTGTCATAGGAATTTGTACTATACCCAGCAGTTTACATATATTAATTGTTGGATATATGTTTTGTGGGTAAAGCTATGTTTTTAGCCAGAACAATCACTGCAACTTTTTGCAAAAAGTCACAAAAATTTGCAAATGTACACCAGCTTTTTGGTGGCGTACAAACTGATGGAACCTTTGTAATAAATATGGTTAGACTTTAAAAGGAAAAATTCCTAGGCATATTTTGTGACCAGTAGAAACCATGTGAACCTTTAGTCTGAAGATGACTTTTTGAGCATAATGTGAGCGTGTAGTGGGCATGCTCTGTGACCTGTGCAGAGGTCTCTGTGCATGAATAGAGGAGAAGGTGAACTGTGACCATCACCTGCTTGCAATGGTGTTATCATGTTCTATCAGTGCCCAGCTATATAATAGAGGTGTTACCTTATAATCCTTCCTGTAATGAAAATGAGATGACTGCTGTAAAATTATGTCCCTGATTATACAGTGAGTCACTTTCTAACAATACATTCCCTTTTAGGCTATGGATCCATGATGATGCCTACAAGTCACGGTAAAATTTCAGGACTACCATGTGACCACATTGCCACTTGAATGTTTCCCCATGGGCAAAAAAAAACACTAACAAACATCTGTATTTTCACAGTGGAGCCCTATCTTAACTCTCCAATTAATTTCAGTGGGATTTCGTTCAAATCTCTTGGGTCACAAACGGTATACTGTATGTTAGTATCTGTTCAGTTTCCTGAATATCATAAAACATGAACATTTTTGCAATGAAGACAATGGGATAAAGTGATCAAAAAACAGAAGGCAGCTGAGGACAATGATGGCATTGTCCATTTTTGCACAATAAATCAATAAATGTTATTGCCCTGGCTAAGCCTTGTTTATAAAAATAATACTGTTTATTTGAAGGTAAGTAATCCTGGGGAAAATGGGGGATCTAACAATTGTAAGACACCGCTGGATGACTTTATACATGTTACAGCTTTCCATAGAGTTTCCCCTCATTATTGTTTTTTAGATAGTCTTCTGGAATGCTTAATGAATCCATTTGTAGGCCACTTTTCTTAGTATGACTGGGGAGTTGCTTAGCAACAATCACTGCAGGAAGTGGGTGACAAGACAGGATTACCACATCCCTGTGGAAATCCAGCTGTGCCACCTGCTTACTGAAGAAGGGCTTCCAGTACATATTGAATTGCATCAGCATCCCTAGATGTATGGGGATTTTTTTGTATTTATTATATACTGTATTTATTTTTTACCTGACCTGATTTTTAGAAAGTCGAGAGGAAAGCCTACTAGGACAATTGTGTCAATGCTTGTCTCTACATGTGGATTTCATCTTGTAAAAAATGGTTCCAGTTAGAACGTATTCAGACTATCATACATTAAAGGGGTTGGACCATCTCAGGCAATGACCTGGCTAGGATATGCCATTAATGTCAGGTAGGTGTGTGTCCCACCTCTACAACCCGCTCCTTTTTCCCAAAGGTGGCTTCCGGTACATATTGAATTGCATCAGCATCCCTAGATGTATGTTTTTTTTTTTTTTTGTATTTATCACATACTGTATTTATTTTTTACCTTACCTGGTTTTTAGAAAGTCAAGAGGAAAGCCTACTAGGACAATTGTGTCAGTGCTTGTCTCTACATGTGGATTTCATCTTGTAAAAAATGGTTCCAGTTAGAACATATTCAGACTATCATACATTAAAGGGGGTGGCCCATCTCAGGCAATGACCTGGCAAGGATATGCCATCAATGTCAGGTAGGTGTGTCCCACTTCTGCGACCCACTCCTTTTTCCCAAATGTGGCCCCTGAATTGAAAAAGAGGGCACCATACATGCTCTGCGTGCTGTCCATTTACTGCTATAGACATTCTGAAAATAGCTAAGCGAGCAGAGGTGTCTATTTTCGGAAGTCCTATAACAGTAAATGGAGAGTGGCCATGGTCATGTGGTGATCTCTACTCCAATTCAGGGTGTCTATTATGTACAATACAGACCAAAAGTTTGGACACACCTTCTCATTCAAAGAGTTTTCTGTATTTTCATGACTCTGAAAATTGTAGATTCACACTAAAGGCATTAAAACTATGAATTAACACATGTGGAATTATATACTTAACAAAAAAGTGTGAAACAACTGAAAATGTGTCTTATATTCTAGGTTCTTCAAAGTAGCCACCTTTTGCTTTGATTACTGCTTTGCACACTCTTGGCATTCTCTTGATGAGCTTCAAGAGGTAGTCACCTGAAATGGTATTCCAACAGTCTTGAAGGAGTTCCCAGAGATGCTTAGCACTTGTTGGCCCTTTTGCCTTCACTCTGCGGTCCAGCTCACCCCAAACCATCTTGATTGGGTTCGGGTCTGGTGACTGTGGAGGCCAGGTCATCTGGCGTAGCACCCCATCACTCTCCTTCTTGGTCAAATAGCCCTTACAAAGCCTGGAGGTATGTTTGGGGTCATTGTCCTGTTGATAAATAAATGATGGTCCAACTAAATGCAAACCGGGTGGAATAGCATGCCGCTGCAAGATGCTGTGGTAGCCATACTGGTTCAGTATGCCTTCAATTTTTAATAAATCCCCAACAGTGTCACCAGCAAAGCACCCCCACACCATCACACCTCCTCCTCCATGCTTCACGGTGGGAACCAGGCATGTAGAGTCCATCCGTTCACCTTTTCTGCATCGCACAAAGACACGGTGGTTGGAACCAAAGATCTCAAATTTGGACTCATCAGACCAAAGACAGATTTCCACTGGTCTAATGTCCATTCTTTGTGTTCTTTAGCCCAAACAAGTCTCTTCTGCTTGTTGCCTGTCCTTAGAAGTGGTTTCCTAGCAGCTATTTTACCATGAAGGCCTGCTGCACACAGTCTCCTCTTAACAGTTGTTGTAGAGATGTGTCTGCTGCTAGAACTCTGTGTGGCATTGACCTGGTCTCTAATCTGAGCTGCTGTTAACCTGTGATTTCTGAGGCTGGTGACTCGGATGAACTTATCCTCCGCAGCAGAGGTGACTCTTGGTCTTCCTTTCCTGGGGCGGTCCTCATGTGAGCCAGTTTCTTTGTAGTGCTTGATAGTTTTTGCAACTGCACTTGGGGACACTTTCAAAGTTTTCCCAATTTTTCGGACTGACTGACCTTCATTTCTTAAAGTAATGATGGCCACTCGTTTTTCTTTACTTAGTTGCTGTTTTCTTGCCATAATACAAATTCTAACAGTCTATTCAGTAGGACTATCAGCTGTGTATCCACCTGACTTCTGCTAAACACAACTCATGGTCCCAACCCCATTTATAAGGCAAGTAATCTCACTTATTAAACCTGACAGGGCACACCTGTGAAGTGAACACCATTTCAGGTGACTACCTCTTGAAGCTCATCAAGAGAATGCCAAGAGTGTGAAAAGCAGTAATCAAAGCAAAAGGTGACTACTTTGAAGAACCTAGAATATAAGACATATTTACAGTTGTTTCACACTTTTTTGTTAAGTATATAATTCCACATATCTTAATTCATAGTTTTGATGCCTTCAGTGTGAATCTACAATTTTCATAGTCATGAAAATACAGAAAACTCTTTGAATGAGAAGGTGTGTCCAAACTTTTTGTCTGTACTGTATATAGGAATAGGTGTCAGTGGTGGGACCCACACCATTGTGACATTGATGGTATATCCTAGAGAAATGCCATTAATATCTGAGATGGGAATACCCCATTAAATACAAAATCTCTATCTTAGAAGACGGATTGCAAATAATGTGAATGAAAGGAATCAATATAGTGTAAATGTTAGATTAGTTTGTCTCTGAAGATTTAGCTTTTTTCTCCATCCTGTGTCCTCTTGTCCTTTGAGGTGACACCATATTTCACTAGATTTTTGCATGGGTGACTTTTTTTGTTAGCATAAATGTGAATTTGCACAGATATACAAGGAATAAAATAAAATATCTATTTTCCTCTTTTCCAACAATTAAGGCTCTCCATGACCGTAATCAATTTTTTTTCTCCTTTTTTTTCAACTCCAGGGCATCCTTTTTTTTTTATAAATCTGTGCCTAGAATTGAAATGCATATTGTAGTTATGGCAGCAAAAATTCTTTGCAAAGCAGTAATAATAGGACCTGCCTTTCAAGCCCATGCTTCTTTTAATACATGACAATATCCTGCTAGCTTTAAAAGCAGCTGATTGACATATGTTCTTAGTCTATGATCTATAAGTACAGCCAGATATTTCATTGAAAATGAATACAAAAAATAACTAATAAGGTGGTTTTCTCTTTTCTTTATCTAAAACATAATTTTACATTTATCTACCCCAAATCATTAAAAGTTGCCTTTAGTAACAAATCAATGGAGAATTAAATTTGGCAAACTGTGCCTTAGTTAATCTGTAGGATACATTCCCATGGACGATAATTAGTGCTGAGTAAAGCGAAGCATTCGAAGCGGAATTCGGTCTAAAGTTTAGGAAAACTTCTATTGGCAACAAATCCGAATTTCCTCATGCTTCGTGGTAACAAATCAGTTTTTCATAAAATGGCGGCTGCACATGTTACAAAGCGAAACTAAGTGTATGGGAGACAAGCCCGGGAAGGCAAGATCACCCATAATGCTGCGAAGCCAGCCAATCCACAGCCATTCCCTGTGATGTCACAGCCCTATAAAACCCTCATCCTACGCAGACTCCACCATTGTCCTGTGAGCTGAGCATAGGGAGAGACGTAGAAAGCGCTCATGTGCTAGGGACAATGTTGCTGAAAATGATTAATAGAAGAATATTGGCGAGAGAGAGTGCAGGGAAAATGCAGGGAGACTGCTGGGAGACTTATTCTGGGTCAGTTTTATGTATTTCTACCTTTACTTATTCCTACATCAGTTTAAAGGTGCAATGCGGCCACTAACAATGAAGACCTACTAAAGAGTGTGGTCTTCATTATTAAATGAAAGGCAGCGGGATAATTGACTGAGCGGTTCTTCATCACAGCATTGCCGCAACCTGTCCGCAGCATGGCCGCGCTGTGTGGTCATACCCTAAGGCAGAGTGGCCTGGGTATACTTAATTTATAGCGATTCATGATGAATTCATTTGGAACTAATTACATTTCTTGGTAAACTTCAGCAAAGTCACCAAATCCAATTTTTCAAAATTTCACTCAGCTCTAATGGTAATAATAACCCGGACTATCTGATATGAAGCTTTATCAGATAATAGAGAAAGCAAAACGCTACCATATTTGTTAGTAGTGATTAAGTCCATAAATGATTTCACTATATAATACTCCAGTTCCTGTGGCTGGCATTTATCCTTGCAGTTTCTGTAGAAATGGAAAATAATGCAAATTATTATGTCGTTTATAAATCTTCATTTCCGCTCATTATTTGCATATACTTGATGGCTGCAAAATTCACGTGTAGCTAAATGTTTCTAATTAGTTTTCTTTCCTGCATAAATGAATACATATATTAAGAGTGATATTAATAGTCTAAACCATAGTGCAAAGCTTATTACTTTTATATTTCAGTAAACAGGCTGAAAGCAAATGCTTTTATGCTTAGTTAAAAAGCATAGACTGCTGACTTAAAGGAGTTCTGTACTTTAAAGTATTGATGGGATATCTATGGGATATTTATTCATTGCAATTTATATACCGCCACCATGTTCCAGAGTGCTGTCAGAGACTCACTTAAGGGGTTGTCTGGGAACACATAATTTCTAACAGGTGTAAGCAGCCTGTCATCCATACTAAAAGGATCGTACTTACCCATTCCCCGCCCCTCTGATTCTCCTTGTTGGTTCCCACGTCTCCATCTTCCGGTATGAGGTTTGTTTTCTTCCTCCCTGGCATGGGCATCATCACCTGATACTCTACAGCCAACCATTGAAGACAACATTGGTTGGCTGAAGAAGATCAAATGACCATGACCATGTTGTAGAGGAAAAAACTAAACCCTAGACTGGAAGATGGAGATGCAGGAACCAACATGGAGACTGAGGTGGTGGGAAGCAGGTAAGTATGATTTTTTTCAGTAGGGGAGGCAAGCTGCCAGCACCTGGCAGAATTTATGTATTCCTGGACAACCACTTTAAGAACCCCTCGGGAGGAGGCAAGAGCATTGCTGCCCCTTATAGTTTTTGGGCAGCAGATTGGTGTTTACACAGGATGCTCTACTGCCTAGTAATTAAGATTTTGGTTTCTGCTTCAATCATGTTTTCTCTGGATGAAGAAGCATTTGCTTGTTCATTGGGTGATTGGAGGCACTTTTACCCAGGGTAATTATTGGGAATGAGCATTTTTAAGACTGCTCCTTCCCAATGATTGCCACGATCATTGTTTTTTGTAAAGGATCCTTTACATCAGTCCTTGTCTTCAATGGGGCCCAGAATCCAATTTCCATAACTCAGGAACATACACACAAAGAGCCTGTGTGTATCAATGTGTGAAGTCAATTAACCTACCATGTTTCTGCCATGTGGGAAGAACCCCCAAGTACGTATAGAAAATTCACACAAATACCAGGAGATCATTGTTACTTCATGTAGCTGTTATTCTTCGTTTGAATTGATCTCAGAACCCGAATGCTGCGAGGCAATAATACATACTAATCACTGAGCTCCCTTGCTGCCCCATAAAGAGTAATGTAATTGGAGAAATGAGCACCAATCGCATATGTATTCTTATTCAGTTGGGCTCAGTTGTAATATCTGCTCTGTATATTGAAGAATTTGACCAAAACAGTGTTAGTTTCATCTGTACTTTGAAATGAAGGCATATGATCACAGGAAGTCCTGCCTTGATCACATACTGAAGGATATCACAAAAAAAAATATTATAGACATAAAATTAGGGGAATGGAACCATCATAATTAGAAATGTCACATTATTTTTCATATTGTAAGCATGATCAAGAAGACATTCATTATTCATTGTACTTCAGTCCTTTAAGAGCAAAGAGTTTACCAGATGTTTAATATTAATTATCTATCCTCAGGATAGGTCTTCAATATCAGATCAATGGAGTTCCGACTCCCCGGCAACCATGTTGATCAACTGCTTGAGGAGGATGCAGACCCCTCGCAGATTACCAAGTAAGGCATCATCCGTTGCATTGTGGTTGTTCTTGGTATAACAGCATAGCCCCATTCACTCGGAGGGTGCTGAGCTGCACCTATGCCTTGTGACCAATGAAAGTGACAACACTGGCCTAGATGGAGGCCAGGCCTTGGACACCTGACAATCTGATTTTGATGACCTAACCTGGGGACAGGCCATCAATCTCAAACTCTTGAATCCCTTTTAATGCTGCCAGGACAATAAACTCATTTAAATAAAACATAAATTACATTTTAAAAAATCATGATACAAGCAGAGGTACAGCTAATCCTCCAGACCCCAGCATACAGACGAGCTGGCATATGAGTGTCCTCAATGAAGAGGGGAAGAAGTCACTGCCATACACCTCTGGATGGCGGCTTATGTACAAAAAGGGCATAGTATTGGGCTCAATTAAATCTTTCCCTTGACATCTGAGTGAAGAAATGCTTTTCTGACTAAATAATCATGCATTACTTTCCCATTAAAGAGGTTTTCTAGGACTTAGATATTGATGTTCAGAATAAGTCATCAACAGCAGATCGGTGGAGATCTGACTCTCGGCAGCTATACAATCAGCTGCTTTAGGCAGCTTCTGGTGCTGGAAATTATATAGTGGACAGAAAGCTATGCCCATTGTGTAGAGGCTGGGAAGAGAAGTTGGCATTCTGCAGCTCAGTTCCCATTCAAGCTAAGCTGTAGAATGCCGGTGTGGCAAACTTCTCAGTGGATGGAGCCCTGTGCCCAGTGTATATTTCTTGCGGCTGCCCGAAACAGCTGATTGGTGGACCTTTTGATGACCTAAGATAAGCCATCAATATCTTTGTCACAGAAACCCCCCTTTAAATGGACTATGAGTAATAGATACCACTAATAAATACCATTAATAAATACCACTGTTTTAAATATTTTTCTTCTGGATGCTAAATGCTAAATACTTTTGAAGTACCAATAGCTACCAACAGCGGGGGATCACTATTTGCATCCTATATAAAGACACTCTGGATCACAATAATATAGTGTAGAAAGTGAGAGGGAAAACTAATTACGGAAATCTTTAAATGAACTCTTAGGAGTCTGAGAAGTGGCTCATCCGTCGTCTCCCTTATATATCAGTGTAGAACGGATCAAACATAATTTCATGCTAATTTAATTTAGATTCTCTTATTGACTTTATTCACCATTTACCAGGCATTTTTAAAGGGTAATTGAAAATAATTTTGACTGCTTTCTCAATTCACTGTCTCTTTGGTGCCAAAAAAATTACATACCTAGTAGCAGCGTGAAATATGGCACTCCTAATAGCTGCCAAATGTCTTGCTGGACACTCATTAAACAGACATTTTAATAAATCAGGAAACAGTATACACCCCATATACATATTTATCCCTTAGAATGCTGGGATATTACTGGAGTGAGCAATGTAAAAATGCATAAAGTTGCAAAATTGAATGAAGCACTACATTTTTTGTGAAAGTGCACATTTTATAAAGCTAGAATTGTGGAGTGCAGGGCTTGATAAATGCCCCCATCCCAGGTTTTTGCTGCCACAGGGAACCTTACAGGCAATGCTTCCTGGGAACAGGTATGCAAATTAGCACATGCATTATTCTCTCTAATGTTAGCTATAGCTACATATTGGTGCCATTAGAGAAGCAATTTTCCTCCTCCTGGCAACTCCTGGAAAAAGTGCAATTGCACCAAAGGTGACCCCAATATATCAAGGTTGCAAAAAGGTCAGTTACAATAGCTGTCTTCTCTCCTTGAAATTATGATGTTTTACGGTACTTTAACTTAAGGGGCGGATTTGGAATTTCTTGGTCCTCCATCAAGCAGCTAAGTTCTGCCACATCAAAGCACCACTATTCTCTACAACAGTAATGAGAGAAGTTTTCAAAAATTCAATTTGGCTGCAACGCCAAACTTCAACAAGAAATTTGGATTTGTTACTTAGTCACAAATCACATTCCATTGTATGTAGCGGGTGCAATGATGGGGGATATCGATTGTGCTGCCTCCAGTAATTAAACTGCTAAGATGCTGCATTCAACACTGAATGCAGCATCTGAGGCCTCTCGGGGGTTAAAATAACATACTCACCTCATCCATTTGATCATGATCATTTGATCATGGAGAGGCCATTGCGGCCATTTTGATGGAAGAAAACACGCCAAATCTCGTACATGCTGACATTATGACATCACCACATAATTACGCTGACCGGGCGCAGTGACAGTTGGGAAGGGTCCCCTCCCCGCTCTTCCTCCAGCCCTGTGCAGTTGAATCTCTCCCAGTCCTGTGCGGCTGAATAAGTTGCACAAGCTTTATGTCCACTTGGTTAGTCATTTTTTCAGCAGGGCCCCCCTGGTTCCTAGGATCCCACAGATTGACTTGGTTTGTGTGGTGGTAAAGTCCACCCATGATTAACATAGCTGCTAAACAAAATTGACTTTAAAATATTTCAACTCTTTAGATGCTTGAGAAGCGATCAGTTCACCTGAAGCTCATCTTTTTCTCCTGAATATTATGTGACACTGCTGAATTGTTCTTATTCTCTTCCACAATAAAACATTTTAATAATGCTGCCTCCCGATGGCACACACGATTATTTAAGTCACTGCTAATAATCACTCAACTGGATGCATTTTACTTTCCACACTGGCATAAAAATCAAATGATATATATCAGGTTTTCAAGTTAAGGCCAAATGTAAAGTTGATTTATTGAAAGAAAATACAAAAGAGCGCAGTCAAAATGAAAGGTCTTTAGTCAATAGAAGATGAATATGGGATGAAATGCCAGCCTACTTATAACTTAATATCTATCAAAGGCAATAGGACTCAAGGACTAGTTCAGGAAATTGCACTAAAATTCATAGAGTAGTCTGGCACCAATAATTGTAATACATGTATCTGTTAAATTCTAAATTACATATAGGAGGGACGTGCAGTCAATAATTCCTTTGCTGTTGTCACTGTTTCTCAAGAAATTATTGTGTTTCTTAGATTAACCTTAAAATAGTTGTCTCATGATTAGGGATGAGCGAACCCGAACTGCAAAGTACCCGGACCCAAACCTGGACTTTTTCACTGAAGTTCAGGTTCGGGTTCGGTGTTTGAGCGATATTATTATTTTCCATTATAACATGTTTATATCGGAAAATAATAGCATTCTTAAGACAGAATGCAAAAGAATATGGCCATTTAGGGGTTAAGAAGAACTCACATCCACTTGATCACGCTGCAGCAGTCTCTTCTATCTTCATTCAGCAGGACCTGCCAAAGGACCTGCGATGTGCGCAATGACGTCACTGCGCTCACAACGCAGGTCCTGCTGAATCAAGATAGAAGGGACTTCTTCAGCGTGATCAAGTGGATGAGGTGAGTTGGTTTTTTTTAACCCTCAAATGGCCATATTGTTTTGCATTCTGTCTTAAGAATGCTATTATTTTCCGATATAACCATGTTATAACAGAAAATAATAAAGTGAAGTTTGGGTCCCCATTGACTTCAACCCGAACCTGAACTTCCACGGGTTCACTTATCCCTACACATGACCTATCAGAGCATATGGATGTAATAGAGGGTGAACCTTGGCTTGGAAACCCATGTATTGCCCAAAGAGAAGAACCAATAAGGGTAACTCCTGTTCTTGCTGACCTGGCCTGTTTATCTATTACACGGTCAGCCATTCATGTACATGGATAGCATGTAACATTTTATTTCTCCTTTGATTGGTCATTGCAGAGTAAATGCATGGCTGAACAAAACAATGACATCATCTTATCTTTGGCGGTTACATACAGTAGTTTATAAAGTTAAAACATTACACAGGCCCATCAAATCTATGCAAAAATTACATTGTGTTAATCCAGATTAGGGTACAAAATAATTTCTGGCTCCAAATATGTCAGTCAAAATGTTGTACTTCCTATTATTCAGACTACAATGCACTTCTAGTTTCAGACTTATCTCATAGGGTTGTTTCCCTTCTAGTTATACATGCTGGATTTGTGTGTCCAGGATGCTGCTTCCTTCTGTCTGCTTGCAAGCTGCCGTTTGGGTGCTTTCCTCCCTATTTACTATCTTTGTAGCTGCACTCTATGGATCCTCTCCCCCTCCTCACACTCTGATCTGTCACGTATGCAACCTCTTCTTCTCTGTGCTGCTATCCCTAAAACTCAGAGAAGAGAAGGCGTTTGGGGGAGAGAGGAGAGGTGTGCTCTGACTCATTTATGTCAGATTGATCAGTAGCTAGGTGAAGGATCTACGCACATTTTGTAGATGCAAAATAGTAGAATTTTTCATTAAAACTGTTAGAAAATTACTTAATTTTGCATTTAGAAAACAAATGAAAAAATGTTCACGGTGAAGGTGTCTATAATCTTAATGTCTACTGTCCACCAATACCCCTGTTATTCACAGGATCAAGTGGAAGTTTAAGCAGAGGTCGTCACTAGAGATGAGCGAGCATACTCGTCCGAGCTTGGTGCTCGTTAGAGTATTAGGGTACTCGTAAGTGCTCGCTGCTCAGACGAGTATCTCGCCATACTCGAGGAAATGGCAACTTCCGCATCGTGCTTTTTTGGCGCCTATAAACACAGCCAATCACAAGCCAGGAGACTCTGCGGTACACCCAGCATCACGTGGGGCCCTTACATGTCGATAGCAGGGGTTGGCTGGCCTGATCAGGTGACCCTGGAATATACTACCGACTGGCCGCGGTGCTCGGCTCAGATGCCGTCTGGATGTCGTTAGGGATAGAGCTGCTGCCCTTCAGGGACAGTGTTAGGGCCTGAATTTAGTTCTCTGTTAGGCAGGAATCACCCACAAAGAACCCAACAGCCCTTCTAAGGGCTAGAAGAAATTTTTTTTTGTCTCCTGGCTTGGCTGGCTGGCTGGCACTAGTAGTGCAGCTATCGCCATATCTAACCCTGTTTTTTTTTAATTGTTCTATCTCAGTGATACAAATCCATTGCACACAGCAGTGTGGAAACATTCTGTGTGTCACAGTTCAGCACACTCACTCCAATCCATATATACTGTCCAGGTGACACTTTCTGTACGTCACAGAATACAACCAAGCCATTTGCTACCAATAACGTATACAGCTTGATCCAGAAAACTCTCTGTGCGACATCTGTCTGGGTCGCAGTCTAAATAGCCACCGTTAACAGGGTGTCAGTCAGTTCTACCATAGTTTCTGCACGTCACGTTCCCAAAAATTTTTTTTTATAAAAAATTAGTTTTTCAGTTGTTTTAGCTCAGTGATACAAATCCATTTTACTCAGCTGCGTGTAACCTTTCTGTGTGTCACAGTTCAGCACACTCGCTCCAATCCGTATATACTGTCCAGGTGACGCTTTCTGTACGTCAGAGAATACAACCAAGTCATTTGCTACCAATAACATCTACAGCTTGATCCAGAAAACTCTCTGTGCGACATTTGTCTGGGTCGCAGTCTAAATAGCCACCGTTAACAGGGTCTCAGTCAGTTCTACGATAGTTCCTGCACGTCACGTTCCCAAAAAAACAAAATTAAAAAAAAATATAAAAAACAAAATATAAAAAAAATTAGTTTTTCAGTTGTTTTAGCTCAGTGATACAAATCCATTTTACTCAGCTGCGTGTAACCTTTCTGTGTGTCACAGTTCAGCACACTCGCTTCGATCCGTATATACTGTCCAGGTGACACTTTCTGTACGTCACAGAATACAACCAAGTCATTTGCTACCAATAACATCTACAGCTTGATCCAGAAAACTCTGTGTGCGACATTTGTCTGGGTCGCAGTCTAAATAGCCACCGTTAACAGGATGTCAGTAAGTTCTACGATAGTTCCTGCACGTCACGTTCCCAAAAAAACAAAATTAAAAAAAAAAATAAAAAACAAAATATAAAAAAAAAATAGTTTTTCAGTTGTTTTAGCTCAGTGATACAAATCCATTTTACTCAGCTGCGTGTAACCTTTCTGTGTGTCACAGTTCAGCACACTCGCTCCGATCCCTATATACTGTCCAGGTGACACTTTCTGTATGTCACAGAATACAACCAAGTCATTTGCTACCAATAAAATCTACAGCTTGATCCAGAAAACTCTGTGTGCGACATTTGTCTTGGTCGCAGTCTAAATAGCCACCGTTAACAGGGTGTCAGTCAGTTCTACCATAGTTCCTGCACGTCACGTTTCCAAAAAAAACAAAATTAAAAAAAAATCTAAAAAACAAAATACAAAAAAAAATAGTTTTTCAGTTGTTTTAGCTGAGTGATACAAATCCATTTTACTCAGCTGCGTGTAACCTTTCTGTGTGTCACAGTTCAGCACACTCGCTCCGATCCGTATATACTGTCCAGGTGACACTTTCTGTACGTCACAGAATACAACCAAGTAATTTGCTACCAATAATGTATACAGCTTGATCCAGAAAACTCTCTGTGCGACATTTGTCTGGGTCGCAGTCTAAATAGCCACCGTTAACAGGGTGTCAGTCAGTTCTACCATAGTTCCTGCACGTCACGTTCCCAAAAAAACAATTTTTTTTTTAAAAATATAAAAAACAAACTTTAAAAAAAAATTAGTTTTTCAGTTGTTTTAGCTGAGTGATACAAATCCATTTTACTCAGCTGCGCGTAACTTTTCTGTGTGTCACAGTTCAGCACACACTCACTCAGATCCGTATATACTGTCCAGGTGACACTTTCTGTACGTCACAGAATACAACCAAGTCATTTGCTACCAATAACATCTACAGCTTGATCCAGAAAACTCTCTGTGCGACATTTGTCTGGGTCGCAGTCTAAATAGCCACCGTTAACAGGGTGTCAGTCAGTTCTACGATAGTTCCTGCACGTCACGTTCCCAAAAAAAACAAAATTAAAAAAAAAAATAAAAAAAAACAAAATATTAAAAAAAATTAGTTTTTCAGTTGTTTTAGCTCAGTGATACAAATCCATTTTACACAGCTGCGTGTAACCTTTCTGTGTGTCACAGTTCAGCACACTCACTTTGCTCCGTATATTCTGTCCAGGCGACACTTTCTGTACGTCACAGAATACAACCAAGTCATTTGCTACCAATAACGTATACAGCTTGATTCAGAAAACTCTCTGTGCGACATTTGTCTTGGTCGCAGTCTAAATAGCCACCGTTAACAGGGTGTCAGTCAGTTCAACGATAGTTTCTGCACGTCACGTTCCCAAAAAAACAAAATTTTTAAAAAAATAAGTTTGTCAGTTGTTTTAGCTCAGTGGTACAAATCCATTTTATTCAGCTGCGTGTGACCTTTCTGTGTGTCACAGTTCAGCACACTCGCTCCAATCCGTATAATCTGTCCAGGTGACACTTTCTGTACGTCACTTATTTCTACCAGACTGAACAAGTTTGTGTGTTTCAGTACACCAGGCCCGTTTAATTTTTTTTTTTTATATCATACACTTATATACAAAAAATGTTGAACCCCAGGGCTAAGTCTCGAGGACGAGGGCGTGGGCATTCAATTACTGCAGGGGGCAGAGGCCGTGGTCCTGGGCAGGGTGAGACAGTACCTGCTGATGAGGGAGCAGGGGAATTCCGCAGAGCTACACTCCCTAGCTTCATGTCTTAACTTACAGGGACACGTGGTAGAGGACTGTTGAAACCACAACAGTGCGAACAGCTGATCTCGTGGATTGCGGACAATTCTTCAAGTAATTTGTCCACCAGTCAGACTTCCACGCAGTCCACCCACGTTACCCAAAGGAGCACTCCTATGGCTCCTCCACCTCAACCTCCTTCCCCCCAGTCTGCCCCCTCCCAGGAAAATTTGGAATGCGATCCGGCATACTCTCAGGAACTGTTTTCTGGACCCTTCCCAGAGTCACAAACCACTTCTCAGGTTGCTGCTGACCTCGTTCCCGATGCCCAAGTTTTCCAACTGTCGCAGTCTGTGGGTGATGATGATGATGATGATGACAATGTTGACTTAGTGGAAGAAGTTTGTAAAGAGGTGTCGGACGATGAGGAGACACGGTTGTCAGACAGTGGTGAAGTTGTTGTTAGGGGAGGAATTCCGAGGGGGGAGCAGACTGAGGAATCGGAGGATGACGAGGTGACTGACCCAAGCTGGGTTAATATGCCGAGTGAAGACAGTGCTTCTGAGGCGGAGGCGAGTGCTGCACTAGAACAGGTTGTAAGAGGCAGTGGTGTGGCCAGAGGGAGAAGCAGGGCCAGAGCTGGTGCATCAGCAGCAACTGTTTCACGTAGTGAAGCTCCCATGGCGAGGCCTAGATGTTCGCAAGTCTGGAGGTTCTTTAAAGAAAGTGAGGATGACCGACGGACTGTGGTGTGCAACCTGTGCCACACCAGGATCAGCAGGGGTGCCACCACTACTAGCCTAACCACCACCAGCATGCGCAGGCATATGAGTGCTAAACACCCAACTCAATGGAACCAAGGCCGTTCACCACCTCCTGCGGGTCACACCACCGCTCCTTCCCCTGTGTCACTCGCTGCCTCTGCTAGTCAACCCCCCTGCATCACTCGCTGCCTCTGCTAGTCAACCCCATGCCCAGGACCCCGGCACGAGCGCCTCCCGCCGGAAAACCACACCTTCGCCTCCACGATCCTCCACAGTGTCCACCAACGTGTCCCAGCGCAGCGTTCAGCTGTCTTTACAGCAGACGCTGGAGCGCAAGAGGAAATACAGTTCCACCCATCCACATGCCCAAGCCCTCAACGTCCACATCTCCAAATTGCTTAGCCTGGAGATGCTGCCGTATAGGCTGGTAGAGACCGAGGCCTTTCGAAATCTCATGGCGGTGGCTGCCCCTCGGTATTCGGTCCCCAGCCACCACTATTTTTCCCGATGTGCCGTCCCAGCCCTACACCAGCACGTGTCACAGAACATCATTCGTGCCCTGACCAACGCTGTTTCTGAGAAGGTCCACCTAACCACGGACACGTGGACAAGTGCTGCCGGGCAGGGACACTATATCTCACTGACGGCACATTGGGTTAACTTGGTGGAGGCTGGGACCGAGAATGACCCTGGGGCCGCTCATGTACTGCCCACACCGAGGATTGCGGGGCCGACCTCGGTCACGGTCTCTCAGACGTACTATGCCTCCTCCTGCAACCCCTCCTCCTCCACCGAATTACCATCCGTGGGCACGGCGCCTTCAGTCGGTAGCTCTAGGCGCAGCAGCAGTGCCGTGGGTAAGCGCCAGCAGGCGGTGCTCAAACTGCTGAGCTTAGGTGACAAAAGGCACACCGCCCAAGAGCTGTTACAGGGCATCACGGCGCAGACCAATCTGTGGCTGGCGCCGCTGAACCTCAAGCCAGGCATGGTTGTGTGTGACAACGGGCGTAACCTGGTGGCGGCTCTGCAACTCGGCAGACTGACACATGTGCCATGCCTGGCCCACGTGTTCAATCTCATAGTTCAGCGGTTCCTCAAGACATACCCCAATCTGTCTGATTTGCTCACCAAGGTGCGCCGCATCTGTGCGCATTTCCGCAAGTCCACCACAGATGCTGCCACTCTCAGGGCAGCGCAGCTCCGCCTACAACTGCCCGCTCACCGACTGTTGTGCGACGTGCCCACGAGATGGAATTCCACATTAAACATGTTATCCAGAGTTTACCAGCAGCGAAGAGCGATTGTAGACTGCCAGATGTCAACTTCCACCAGAACTGGTAGTCAGGTCAGTCAGATTCCTCAAGTCTACAATGAGGAGTGGACGTGGATGTCTGATATCTGCCAGGTGTTGAGCAACTTTGAGGAGTCAACACAGATGGTCAGCGGCGATGCCGCCATTATCAGCCTCACCATCCCGCTGCTTTGCCTGTTGAAAAACTCAGTGCTCAGCATCAAGTCGGATGCTTTGCGCTTGTCACAAGAGACGGTGGAGGAAGATACGTCGCTTGACAGCCAGAGTACCCTCCGGTCTGTTTCTCAGCGCGTATCGGAGGAGGGGGATGAGGATGAGGAGGAAGAGGATGAGACAGAGACAGTAGAGGGTACCAGTGCTCAGTCCTTAACTTTTGAGCATGTATGGGCTGAAGAGGAGGACTTGGAGGAGGAGGAGGAAGAAATGGAGAGTCAGGCCAGTGAGGAGAGGGAATTCTTGCGTGTTGGGACCCTGGCGCACATGTCAGACTTCATGTTAGGCTGCCTATCCCGTGACCCTCGTGTTAGAAGAATTTTTTCAAACACCGATTACTGGGTGTTCACTCTCCTGGACCTACGGTACAAGCAGAACCTTTCCACTCTCATCCCTGCAGAGGAAAGGAGTATGAGAGTGAATAGATATCAACAGGCCCTGGTGCACAAGCTGAAACAATTCTTCCCATCTGACGCCGCTAGCGGCAGAGGGCATGGTTCTGTGGGCCAAGTAGCGGGGGAGAGGAGGCGAGCAGGCAGCTTGTCCAGCACTGGCAGGGGAACGCTCTCCAAGGCCTTTGCCACTTTTATGTCACCCCAGCAAGACACTGTCACCTGTCCCCAGTCTAGGCAGAGTAGGGGGGAGCTGTACAGAAAGATGGTGAGGGAATACCTAGGTGACCATACCAACGTCCGTAGCGATCACTCTGCTCCATACAACTACTGGGTTTCAAAGCTGGACACGTGGCCTGAACTGGCGCTGTATGCCTTGGAGGTCCTTGCCTGCCCTGCCGCTAGCGTGCTGTCAGAGCGGGTATTCAGTGCAACTGGTGGCGTCATCACCGATAAGCGTACACGCCTGTCAACTGACAGCGCTGACAGGCTGACGCTTATTAAAATGAACAAAGCCTGGATTTCACCGGAATTCAAATCTCCTCCGGGGGAAAGCAGCTAAAGATTTAAATAACTTATGTATCCGATTCCTCTTCTCTACTCCTCCTCCTACTCCTCCTCCATATCGTCTTTGCCTAACGCTGACCCAAAAAACGCCATTTTTTAGAGGTCCAACTGGCACTCTTTTAGCACAATTTTTCAGGAGGGCCCCCTACAGGCCCTCTATTCAAACAATTTTTCCAGAGGTCCACCTACAGGCCCTCTCTTCAAAAAAATTTTCAGGAGGGCCCCCTACAGGCCCTCTATTCAAACAATTTTTCCAGAGGTCCACCTACAGGCCCTCTCTTCAAACAATTTTCCAGGAGGGCCCCCTACAGGCCCTCTATTCAAAAATTTTTTCAGGAGGGCCCCCTACAGGCCCTCTATTCAAACAATTTTTCCAGAGGTCCACCTACAGGCCCTCTCTCTTTAAACAATTTTTCAGGAGGGCCCCCTACAGGCCCTCTATTCAAACAATTTTTCCAGAGGTCCACCTACAGGCCCTCTATTCAAACAATTTTTCAGGAGGGCCCCCTACAGGCCCTCTATTCAAACAATTTTTCCAGAGGTCCACCTACAGGCCCTCTCTTCAAAACATTTTTCAGGAGGGCCCCCTACAGGCCCTCTATTCAAACAATTTTTCCGGAGGTCCACCTACAGGCCCTCTCTCCAATTCCAGTTTCCAGTTTTATTTGCGCAAACTGCATACATTTTTATTTTTGGGATAGGTGTGAAAAATAATATTACTTGCGAATCTATATTGCCCAACATTGGATATGGTAGCAAGTAGAAGACCAAACACATGCTGCCCACAGGGTTCCGCAAATTCCAGGTCCACCCGCAAATTCCTTGTCCACAATGTCAAGGAGGTCGAGGTTCTGTGGATGAGCAACAAGTCCTTCTGTACTGAAATCGCCGACAAAGTCTCCATCTAAGAACCTACAGACCATTGTGGAGAGAGCGGCACAGCTCGCCATCAAAGTGACGAACCCCAACGCCAGACTGCGCAGAGAAGATAACAAATAAATATCTCTGTGGTTATTTTTGCTAAATAAAAGTTAAATAAACCCCCCAAAAAATTAATCTGTTCCTGTGCCTGATCCACCCAAGTTGAATCTGTCTCATCATGAGAAAGTCCCCCCCAAGGAGTCCCCACTGTAACTTGCTTCCCATACAACTACCTCACCCCCCGACACCTGTGTCTCACCATTGTCCACCACCTCCTCAGACAACACTAGTAAATCCCCACTGTCAGCACACGGAAACAGCAAAAGGTCTTGCGAATTAGGGCAGAGAATGTTCTGGGCTAGCACATCAGGGAAGGGGTGACTATGGGGTTCCAGGGAGTACGTGACCACATGCAATATCCATTTAAAAGTCATGCCACACTTGATCTAGCTCATAATTGACAATTGTACCGGTTGATGCTAAATTTTTAAGTTGGGGTCCTGCGTCGTCATTCTAACTACATCCGGCTGTTGTCACCACCACACACGCTAGCCCCAGGGGGCACTCCCCTGGCTCTTCCAGTGAAACCTCCTTCCCCCCAGCCTGGGCCCCCCACCTACAGGCCCTCTCTCCAGTTCCAGTTTCCAGTTTTATTTGCGCAAACTGCATACATTTTTATTTTTGGGATAGGTGTGAAAAATAATATTACTTGCGAATCTATATTGCCCAACATTGGATACAGTAGCAAGTAGAAGACCAAACACATGCTGCCCACAGGGTTCCGCAAATTCCAGGTCCACCCGCAAATTCCTTGTCCACAATGTCAAGGAGGTTGAGGTTCTGTGGATGAGCAACAAGTCCTTCTGTACTGAAATCGCCGACAAAGTCTCCATCTAAGAACCTACAGACCATTGTGGAGAGAGCGGCACAGCTTGCCATCAAAGTGACGAACCCCAACGCCAGACTGCGCAGAGAATATAAGGAATAAATATCTCTGTGGTTATTTTTGCTACATAAAAGTTAAATAAACCCCCCAAAAAATTCATCTGTTCCTGTGCCTGATCCACCCAAGTTGAATCTGTCCCATCATGAGAAAGTCCCCCCCAAGGAGTCCCCACTGTAACTTGCTTCCCATACAACTACCTCACCCCCCGACACCTGTGTCTCGCCATTGTCCACCACCTCCTCAGACAACACTGGTAAATCCCCACTGTCAGCACACGGAAACAGCAAAAGGTCTTGCGAATTGGGGCAGAGAATGTTCTGGGCTAGCACATCAGAGAAGGGGTGACTATGGGGTTCCAGGGAGTACGTGACCACATGCAATCTCCATCTAAAAAGTCATGCCACACTTGATCAATCTCATAATTTACGACTGTACCGGTTGATGCTAAATTTTTAAGTTGGGGTCCTGTGTCGTCATTCTAACTCCATCCGGCTGTTTTCACCACCACACACGCTAGCCCAGGGGGCACTCCTCTGGCTCTTCCAGCGAAACCTCCGAAACCACCTCATTTTCTGAGGTTTCCAGGTTTTCACCCAGCCTTCCCTAGGCAGAGCCTTGGTCCCCCGCAAAAATGCTCGAGTCTCCCATTGACTTCAATGGGGTTCGTTATTCGAAACGAGCACCCGAGCATCGGGAAAAGTTCAACTCGAATAACGAGCACCCGAGCATTTTAGTGCTCGCTCATCTCTAGTCGTCACTAAAGATTAATAAGTTATTGGATCTTACAGTATGGCTTATTTTCCAGGAAAAACCTCTTAGATCTTTGAATAAAGGATCTGAATGAACACAGTTCTGGATTATTTTAATTCACATACTGAGCAGTAACTGAAAGTTTGTTTATTTAAAAACAATTAAATCAATTAAACTTAAGTGAAAATTAAAATTAAGTTAAAGTTCTAGCTAAACAAAACAAATAATTCCACCAACCCCCATTTCAGTTTACCCAGTGCTTTACTATTGAGTAAATAATTGTAGGACTCATTTAGTAAGCCCAAATGCATAATTTTATTTTTATCCCCATACATTTGCCATCTCCCCCCCCCAAGCCTCCAGGTTCCACAAATCCCTCTGTAATATTATATTTTCGTCTTCTGTACTGATTAAAGGGAGTCTTTCACCTCATTTTCATCAATATACCTAAGAGCACTGCGCCACAGAAGATTACAGACATACCTGTGTGCACTGTGTGTCTGTATTACATGTCCAGGAAAAGCACTTTTATTCTGCAGGAAAACAGCTCCCAAGTGCCCAGCTCTGCTGCTGCAAGTGCCCAAACCAGACTGAAGAGGGGAGGGCTGCTTTAGCTGCTCATATCTTTGGATTGGTAGCAGATAAAAAAGAAAATCTTTGAATGCTGACATTCCACACTTTCAAATGATACCAAAATCACATAATTATATCCAGTATATCATAAATTATAGCTGTTAGAAATGGAATCGGGAGGGAAAGCCATTTTTACTTTCACTTTCAGCTGGGCACTTGGGAGCTGTTTTCCTGCAGAATAAAAGTGCTTTTTCTGGACATGTAATACAGACACACAGTGCACACAGGTATGTCTGGGATGTGACATGTAATACAGACACACAGTGCACACAGGTATGTCTGGGATGTGACATGTAATACAGACACACAGTGCACACAGGTATGTCTGGGATGTGACATGTAATACAGACACACAGTGCACACAGGTATGTCTGGGATGTGACATGTAATACAGACACACAGTGCACACAGGTATGTCTGGGATGAGACATGTAATACAGACACACGGTGCACACAGGTATGTCTGGGATGTGACATGTAATACACACACACAGTGCACACAGGTATGTCTGGGATGTGACATGTAATACAGACACACAGTGCACACAGGTATGTCTGGGATGTGACATGTAATACAGACACACAGTGCACACAGGTATGTCTGGGATGTGACATGTAATACAGACACACAGTGCACACAGGTATGTCTGGGATGTGACATGTAATACACACACACAGTGCACACAGGTATGTCTGGGATGTGACATGTAATACAGACACACAGTGCACACAGGTATGTCTGGGATGTGACATGTAATACAGACACACAGTGCACACAGGTATGTCTGGGATGTGACATGTAATACAGACACACAGTGCACACAGGTATGTCTGGGATGTGACATGTAATACAGACACACAGTGCACACAGGTATGTCTGGGATGTGACATGTAATACAGACACACGGTGCACACAGGTATGTCTGGGATGAGACATGTAATACAGACACACGGTGCACACATGTATGTCTGGGATGTGACATGTAATACAGACACACGGTGCACACAGGTATGTCTGGGATGTGACATGTAATACAGACACACAGTGCACACAGGTATGTCTGGGATGTGACATGTAATACAGACACACAGTGCACACAGGTATGTCTGGGATGTGACATTTAATACAGACACACAGTGCACACAGGTATGTCTGGGATGTGACATGTAATACAGACACACAGTGCACACAGGTATGTCTGGGATGTGACATGTAATACATACACACAGTGCACACAGGTATATCTGGGATTTGACATGTAATACAGACACACAGTGCATACAGGAATGTCTGGGATGTGTCTGCAATCTTCTGTGGGGCAGTGCTATTAGTTATATAAGTAAAAAACAGGTGACTCCCTTTAATTCTTTAGGATAAATTCACATGAAGCAAAATATTTGTAGCAGAATCTGTGCCAGAAATCCAAGCATGATCCTTAGATTTCGGCCATGGATTTTCAGTTCACTTGCTGCAGATCTGCCCATGGATTTATACCCATTGAATGGGGCTAATTTGTGAGTGGCTACTTGTTGCTCTTTCCATGTGTAAACTGCACCAAGAATGAAAATGATCATTCTTTTTTTCCACAATATGGACTCCAAATTTGAGCAAATTTGGAAAAATCTGTCCTTGTGAATCGTGGCATGGAATCCCATTACAATTCATGGGAGGTTAATAGGATATATTTGGTTAACTGTAATCTATAAGAAACAAATGAATACATTCTTAAAAGAAGATTCAAGACGGTATAGATCCTTTTTGATTTTTATCACTATCAGAGCAATAAACAAGAACGTCTTATCTTTCGTAATCAATCTTGAGTATGTATCATGGTAATGACTAATGGCAATAGATAATGTCAAATAAAAAAATTAAGTGATTCTTGTACTGTATGGTCAATTGAAAACATGGTCAATTATCATCTGAATGATCCATAAAAAACTTTGAAGATTAGGGTGTTTGCTGACTTCATAAACTGAATCTATAATTCCATACATCACAGGCAATATAAAAGGCAATATGAATGAATTTTGTTGTCTGTTCTTTATGCACAGCCAAATGACTGGACTAATCTGCACCAAATATGACTGTATTTCAGCTCTCTAGGACCTACTGTTGTTGACAAAAAAGCAAGTATGGCATAGCCACATGACCCATATTAGCCAGTAGAAGCTTGCATGTCCTTCATTCTTAGACTTACTGACATACACACAGTTACTGTACATGACCCCTATTGAAACTGTTATGGGGTGGCACCGTGGATATCTTTTAACCATACACACAAACAACAAAAAGAATAGACCAGTGTGAAGCCGGGTAATTCTGCTAGCCCTTGAAGAAATTCACATAGCCGTACACTTAGAAAGTTGTAGTTTGCACTGTGCAGTTCAAGTTCAAATGCCTCTTTGATCCTACTCTCTGGGGTGTGCAGAAAGTACAGTACCACAGCCACAGGAGGAGCACCAACATGATTCGTGCACATGCTATCGTTTTGCTTGTTATACCACCAACTGAATTGGCAACACTTAGCAAATTGCATTGGAAAGGGACTAGGGCGCACATTTATTTATTTGATTAAGAAAGAACCTTGCGGGTCATTTATGAAATCAGGTATGTCAGTTTTTTGGTATAATAAAGTCGCAAGTCATGGCGACATTTTTGCAACATTTCATGATCCTCGCCACTTTTCACAGCGGTCTATTTTTAAGAGCTAAAAGTCAGATTAGACCTGGATTGTAGTTCACTTACTAGGTGCAACTTTTGCAAAAGTTGCAAAAAAGTTGCAATCCATGCCAGGCCACCCCCTGGTCTACTTTTACACCTAAAGGTGTAAACCACATTACACTCACGCCACATGTATTATTGAGCTGCACCAGTTCATAAATTTGGTGCAGGCACACAAAGCAAAGCTAGACTTAAAACTGATATAAAAACAACCTTAAATGATAAATCCCCCCCCCCCGACCCCTTGCCCTTAAATGTTCAAGAGTCAATAGGACTTTCTCATGCATTTCATAGACTGGATTAATCCCTCCCTCAGGCATAAGTAAAAACCTAAAAATCCATGCCTAATGGCACTTCAGAGCTCACTTGATTCTTAGGGGTTTGTGCCATTAAATCAACTCATAGGATAGGGGATAATGGTTTGATTGGTGTGGGTTCACCCACTGGGACCCCCAGTAATCACAGAACAGATCAGTGATCGTGAACGGTGGAGATCCAAGCAGTCAGACCCCCAATGATCAAATGCTTGTCCTCTATTCTGTGCATAGGGGTAAATTGCTTTTGTGACAAAACCCTTTTAAGCGCTGCAGAAGATACATATGTTTCAGTAGGGAGAGAGAGGAGTGAGCCACCACCATACAAAAGGGTCAGGCATATTTAAATGCAGTCTTTCTTTTTACTGTTATTGGGAGTTGGGACACCATCATGTACAGTTGGCCCGGATTCAGGTGGCCATATTAAAAATTGTGAAGCAGCCACGATGCACAGACAATTTTAGATATGAAGTGAGGTTTTTATGTCCAAGTAGGACATGAACTTGGCCACTGATAGAGATTGTCGTTTCCATTGGTCTCCAGGTCTATGAGACAAGGACCAGAATAGCATATTACCTGAGTTTCTTAGCACAGACCTTCAGTCCATGTGGAGAAAGGGAGGTATGGACCATTGACTTCTATAGATCTGTGTGCTGTCCACATGGAGTCCATTGTGTACTAGGATCACCCACAGATGTACGGTAAGTCCTACAGATGTACTAGGATAGTCCTACTGAAATGGTGAGTTTAGCTGATGATCATCTAATACGCCAGCTTTACTGAGAAATGGTTTAATTACGGGGAATTCTGAAGAAGCATTTCTAGCTGCCGGTGAATATTTTTTACTGTAAGCAAGTATCTCCCTTGCAGCATCGGAACATGAGACATTATTAATTAGGGTAATTGCAAAGTTCCTTTCAGCAGTTTGCATGTTGTGAGAACAGTTGTTTCCAATAGATAAAGAATGTCCTGACACCACTCTATCTGCAGACAGACAATTTGTACAATGTATTATTTATATTAAAATATATTATGGCCATTAGGTAAATTTTATAATAAAATGTCCACGTCTTTTTCCAATTTCTTCAAGAAGGAGAATGGTCTCCAAGTAATAAGTCTAGCTCTTTGTGGAAATCATGATAAAGGAATGAAAAGACTACATAACTATTGTCATGCCATTCATAAAATGTTTTTAAACCATTTTTCCATAAAAATGAATAATGGGTAAATTGTATTAAACCTACTGAGTTATGAATAATATATGGCAGTAATCACAAGCGGCACACACAGTGATGTAAGATTGATTGTCATGCAAGATGAATAACAGGAGATACAATGTGTTTGCAGAGCGTTTTTCTGCTGTGATTTCCAATGGATTTGTAAGTGTAATGTGTTCCTCTGATTAACTCATTTAGAGGCCTGAAAAAGAACAAAGTGCATAAATCTAATGCTGAGACTTCTTGATTTCATGTTTGGTATCCGTTAGGTCTAGGCCAGTGGCCACCACCCTCCTGCTGTTCCGTGTGGGTGTGGATGACCTGCTACTTACCGTGCCATCTGGCATCCTGGTCACTGATGTCCTCTCGATGCTGCTCCCTTAGGGTGCACGCACACTCACCTCTGACCTCTTAAAACACCAGTGTGCACTCTTAAATCCTTCCCCAACCAATGGCTGAGGATCTCTGAGTATTTAAAGTGATTATTTAGTGATGAGCAAAGTTTACAAAAATTCGATTTGGATGCTTCACTGAATTTCGCAAAGTAATTCGTTTTGTGATGAAGTACTTCATCACAAAATGCATTTCTTTAAAAGTGGCATGCTCAATGATGGGTAACGGGGATTGCGCCGCCCCACATTATTGAACTCCCCAGATGAGCGTTAATCGCCCATCACGCCATCTGAGAGTAATATTCAGGTCTTTCAGGGGTTAATCCATTTAAAAAGCCTCATCTTATCTATTTGAGCACAAAGAGGCCACCATGGCCATTTTGATCTCGCACATTGCTGGCTGGCGTAGTAATGTTATACTTTACCGCATGTGAGATTTCCCACAGGATCTTCAATCAAGTTGGCCACGGCAGCCTCTTCACGCTCGAATGGATGAGGTAAGAATGTTGTATTTTTTTTACTGTCATTTCAGGGAAAATTGATTTGTTATCACCATGAACAGGAAATTTGGCTTCACAGCGAATCAAATTATTCCTTGAAATTCTGATCAAATTCCACTTTGGGTACTTCAATTTGCTCATTCCTAGTCTTAAACATCAGATCGGCAGGGGGCCGACACCCAGCACCACTGCCGATCAGCTGTGGGAAGAGTAGGCGTGTGCTGTCTTCTGTCTCTCTATCTGCTCGCTAGCAACATTGAGTAGGAAGAGAGACAGAAGACGGCATGCACCTATCCTCAGAATAGGTCATTAATATCCAATTGGTGAGGGACCGACACCCATCACCCCTACCGATCAGCTGTTTCCTGCAGCCTCCGCCACTGAAACTAGCACTTAAAAGGAGCAGTGTGTTGTGTTGTGGCCATGCTGGATTTAATAACAAGCCATCATTACTTATTTCTTCTGCTGCTGCTGTTCAGCCACTGCTCCAATTCCCTGTCCCATCTACTTCCTTGTATTCCTGCCCCTCAACCAATCATTGACTGCAGCAGAGATTCATCTCAGCCAGTGATTGGCTAAGCAGGCAGTCTAAACCATTTCAGGCATGTTGACTTCAAGACCAGGAAGTAGCAGTGGAGACTGAAACAACACCCGGAAAAGCAATGGTAAAGGATCAGTGAGATAAGTAATGATTTGTTATTTTAAGGAACACCAATCCCATTTTAAGTAAATTGATGATATATTGGTATATATATCATCAATGTCCAATTACTGAAGAATCAGAAAGCTGGAATCACCAAAGCCTTTTTGCTGGAAACTAAAGTTACAGAATATGTGGATTCTTGAAACAGCAATCAATTTGGCACTGGATAGACTAGGGTGTGAAGTAAAGGATCCCCTGTTCTTTAAAGGGGTTCTCCCACGAGTAATGTAAAAAATGAAAATCAGACATCATATAGTACATGACAACCTCTTTTTAACAAAGCTAGAACCAGCCCTGTACCTCACATGGATCCAGACATCTCAGCATTCATTACTCTGCTAGATTTATATCAAGCTGACAGCTCGGGAAGTGTCTTTTCTGCTGCAGCTCAGGGGGCGTGTCTCAGCTCTGCCTATCACAGCTCAGGAGACAGTTAAAAGTTGAAACTGAGCATGTGCGGCCTGCTCAGTGAATAGTTCAAAGAAATAAGAAATTAAATGGTCCTATACAGATAGATTTTATTGAATAACTCAGTGGCTGTACAAAATTTTTAATGACATGCAATTACAAAAGTATTCAGACCAGGTGCTGGTTTGAAAACTTTTGAATATTTTTGTGGGACAACCCCTTTAACCGTAAAGGAGTTTTGCACCTTTTGGTTTCAACCCCCCTTCCTTGGGCAGAGTACTTCCCTCCTGGCTCCATCTCTGTGCTGTGCTCCCAGAATGTAAATTTACGGTTTTACGCTGCTGTAGCCAATCACTGGCCACAGAGGTGACCTGCTATTTTTCATGTCAAATAGCCATGTGACACAAAGGTTACCACTGCAGCCAGAAATTGGCTTTAGTGGTGTTAAAGCGGAAGTTTACATTATGGGAGCACAGCAGAACAGCTAATGTCAGGAAATGAATGAGTGGGGAGAGAATAAATAGGAGGAAAAGAAGGAGCGGGGGGGTGGGGGGGGGGGTCGTGAGTTGGCCAGTGCTGGGAAGTAGGTAAGTATACTTCTCTTCGCAGGTCTGCTCATGACCATGCACAAAGGTGCACAACTGCTTTAAACTCTGCAGTGTGGACTTTGTTACAAGAAGATCCCTAGATCAATAAAAAACTTAGGGATGGAGACAAGAGCAAGAACCAGGGGTACAGTGAGGCAGGAGTTTTATCTAGAAACAAGGGAGAGCTCAAAATCAGGTTCATTTAGAGGTCAAAATCAGCATCAATTTCACAAGAAATGAAAGCCAGAAAAAGATAAGAAGCTCAGTCAGCAGGCAAAGCATTTGTCAGGCAGCCAGGGAGACTGGTGCAGTCTCACCGGAAGCATATCACCACTCTAAGATGTTTCTCTCATTCTCCAAGGTGGTCTCCTACCCTCCGGCGGGACATCCCTCGCTGGCCATGAGGGGCAGGGTGTCATCCCCCGGGGGAGGAGCTAGTAAAGGTTTGTGGTTTACGTGCCTGAATCAGTGAGATTTACTCCAGATCTTGGTACTGCTGGGAGACCGGACGCCATCATTCCCAGCACTGAAGCTGGTCAGGGGTCCTGGGACATTGGAACCCCTAGCGTCAGCTGTTGCCAGGGAACCTCTGTTGTCATGTCTCCTGACAGACATGTGGTTGGAGGTTCCTTCCTCTGCACAATCTCAACCTTCACCTGTGCTTCCCTGGTCTGAGGGTGGAGATTGAGTGAGACCTCAGCAGTGACAGGTGATCTGTGGAGGGAGATTTAAACCAGGTATTTCCCCTCGCTCACTGCTGATTATTCAGTTGCTTCCCTGGTTCTGGATCTGAAGCTGTCTGGTGAGTGGTTTCTCTGGTTATTGACTCTGGCTTTGGTTTTGGTTGTCTTCTGGTTCTTGTGCCCTGGCTTACGTTTACTGACCATTCTGGTGTTTCCCTATCGCCATTGCATAGTGTCATGGTATTTACTTTTGGGTTTTTCCCAACAGCGGCCGATGTGCCCAGCCACCAGCCACCCTGCTACTGACACCTGGGAAAGGCTCTGCCAAAGTCCCTCTTCCTGCTGGAGGCAGGTGAAGTGCACCCCGGCCCTCAAAGGTGTTCAGAGTTTGACAGCTTGGGCAAAGTGTGTTTGGTACACCACGTTTGCTGGACGTCAGTTTGGCTTTATTATTACTTTAGCATTACAGCATTGCTATTTAATTTGCATGCACATTGGGTTGCCTTCTGATAGGTGCTAGCTGGAGCCATAACTGCTCTCTGGGACTCGACAGTGGAAGTGGTCTAGTTGACTAACACCATCAGTCATGGATATCCTATGATTGATTAACAAGGAACCTTATTACCAAAAATGTCCACTGTAGACTACCCCTTTAAATTTTGACTATTTAATGATAACTCTTGTCCCATGACGCTCAGGGCAACATAAACTGCCAGCTGTAACCTAGATGGAATAAATAGCCTTGGCATTATGTAGAATAAGCTAGCTACATGCTGTAAAATTGGGTTGCCGTCATAACTTCTATTGTGCTGCGAAAGTATATCCTAGTAATGAATCTCAATCTTCCATCAGTAGATTGTTACTAAGCCAAAAGAGAAAAAAAAATCAAGACTCTGGAAAAACAGACGGCTTGTAAAATATTAATGCTATGTAAAAATATTAGATAAAACAAATAGCTCGTGTGCAGCTACTTAACAAACAGCATCATTTATTTATTTTCTTGCAAATTTGGCGGCTTCTAATTGACTGTAATTTATAGTAATAAGCTAATAGTGGAAATGCAGCTGTTGCCAAAATCATATGGCATTTATCAAAAGTTTAGCTATCTCGACATTGTACCAATAATATGAACATAAGAAATGGCTTTGATTTCTTCAAATTTTGCTTCTGACTCCTTTGAAAGAAATTTCTCCCAATCCTAAAGCCAGAACTTATTGTATATTATAAATACGTGTTGATAATATTCTGACGTTTCCAAGGGTCTCCTACTTCTGAATATATTTGTGATGCTATAGAAACAATCATTCGATGGTTGCTAAATTTGGTTCCCGGGCCTTAGGGAAAGCATTGTGCTGTCATTTAAGACGTCATGTTTGATGAAATGCCCAGAGTGATATATAGTCAGTAACATATGGGGAGCTTTCAGCCTCTACTTGAAAAAACTGCAGCAAATCAGTAACTAAATGGTGAAAAAATAATGCACAGATTGTAATAAGCACAGATAGTCCATACTATGCTAAAAACACCACCAATAATGTAGCATCTAGATTTTGGAAATATATCCCTTACGCAATTGCACAGTGACATGTCCTGTGGGTGTTTCCAATGCACAATTCATATTACCTGCTGGTTTTCAAAATGAATTCCAGAACATTGTGAAGCCTATTCGTAGGAATAATTCACTGGTATATCTTGCACTTTTAAAGAAATATTCTCATTTGAAATACACAGCAGGCAGGCTGGGATGTTGCTGTGAAACAGAGGTTGTGAAAGAGCCGCAGCACTGAATAATTCCGTGGCCCCTTAATTATCAGGACTGGTGGAGGTCACAGAGGATGGACTACCACGTAGTAAAATGCAATCACTTCATGAGATGTGACTGCCCCTTTAAGAAATAACTTTTGTCAAAGCATTTTTTGCTTAAGCGAGTTTTAAGTTAATCCATCCAAATCGCCTTCTTGAAATTCAGTCAGACTGTAGGGGTCTAAGAGCTGGTGTGATTGACAGAAATGTTTTGGACCAAATGTTTTTTGTTGGACTGCAGTGAGCCCAGGAGGGGAGAGGGAAAGAGGACAGGAGTGGTGGTGGTGAGGATAGGAGTGGTAGTTTTCATGGTAGCAGTCCTCAATCTGGTGCTCGTTGGACCATGCAGTGAAGGGAGGGGCACAGCCTTTCTTCCCTTCGGGACACACCTTGGCTTTGGGTCTTCATCCTGGTGGCAGGCGGGTGCCCTTGATGTCAGTGGGTTCTGAAGTGCAAGGCAGGGCTCCCTTTACAGTAGTAAGTGCCTTGTATTAACTTTCTCTACATGATAAATGCCACTTGCTGAAGTGAGACAACCTTTTTAAATATAGGTTTCCAGATCAGCAATAGAAAAATATACAACCACCCATGGCATTTTTTTTCAGATTTTTTAATGAGGGAAGAAATTCTGGTAGTTTTATTGGGATGAAGTGTTGGATTTCTTATGTGGGTAATCAACCTCCACCAATCACAGTTTGTTCCGTCTAAGGATTGCTTTACTGTCAGCCAAATCTGCTGAACTCAGTGAGACCGACAGGTCATCTAGTGAACTGATGGCAGATTTCAAGGTAGAGTAACATTGGTTGTTATATTTTAAAATGCCTGATCCTTTTGTTCTTGGGGAGATAAGTTTCCACCAGAGGTGTCTGATAGTGTCAGGCTCTGGCATGCTCGGCGGTGCATCTGCATGGGGGGGCCAGGAGAGATAGCTGCTTAAAGAGTGCAGCCGATCTTACAACTAAATATGGGTTGCCTGATGCCTGAACCTGGGAAATGCTTTTCCTGAATACTTGACGGGATCATTTGCAGTAACAAGCATTACTCTACTCCTCCTTCCATCGCAATACACCGTTATCCATCCTGTTCATTTTATCATGCCAGGAATGCTCCTTCTTTTAGGCTATGTCTTCTAGTTATCCTTGGCCTAGTTAGTGTTATAACATGTTGCCAATAACTGGGGAGCAGGGCAGGCATATTAATACAGCCTGCAGTGAATCTGAGTATAAGATTTAGTAGGGAAATAACAAAAATTGCACGTATTGAGAAGAATTGGAATTGGCAGGAAGGGAACATATATCATATTTATTTTGTTTTCCATCCACACAGCATGATCATGGTCTGTGTTGTCCCATGTCAGTTAAGTAGCAGCTTTTATTTAAGCAGGAGTAGTCTTTTATTAATGGGAATATGGGTGTTACAGTACATCTGCAGACAGGATACTCAATGCTGTGTTAGGGGTGACTTCAAAAGTTCTTCATATCCTTGTTTTCCTGTCTCTCAGCCTTTTGTACGAAGAGGTCAGAGAGGAACTGACACATCAGTTGCATCTATAGTTTTTCATAATAATCCATCAGAATGATTAGTTTGTGTCCATCATAAGTGACATACTGTACGTGGCATGCATGTTTCTCCATATGACAAGAAGCTGTGGCCATTGACTTTAATAGACCAGATGAAGGAATAATTTGGGTCTGTTATGTTATGTCTGTTATGAGTTATGGTCCATGGTAGCGGAATCCATAGCGGAAATCTTAAATATTTAGTTATATTAAAAAATCCCAATTCTTACATAATTCACGAAAAAATATCTGTAACCCAAAATAAATAAAGATACAGCTATGGTGACAAGGGGTAGGTGAATGGGGTATGGGTACTGGATACAGCATAGAGGTCTGGCCCTGTTATGGCCCTATGTAAAGCCTCTGCCCAGGGACCTCCCCTGATGGTGGGGATTCCCTGTCCTCCGACCTCCCCTATAAATCCCTGTTATCACCCTTAAAAATAACACATTGTCCTTTAACCTCAACGCGTTTCCCCCATAAATATCATGGGTTCATCAGGAGGAATATATGAATACGCTATCAGGGTAAGTACAGATGCAGTAGTACACTCCTAGGCACGCAAATAGATGATGGTGGATAATATAGACAGATGGTAAATGGCAATGAGTGACCCAGAAAAGGATATAATATTGCTGGCTGGTGGATCGAAGGTCCTTTATGATAGCCTGAAATGTAACAGATAAACTTTAGTTGTCTCACACAATATATTCATAGGATATCCTGACAACTAATCAAACCAACAAACTCACCCAGCCAGTCGTCATGTAGTGGGAAGCCATTCACCTTGCAAACCAAACGTGTGCTTGCTCGGTGACATGGCTCCCCCTTAAATAGCATTGCCTAAAGACGCCGCATCGATCATCGCGTGTCCGTGCAGAGCACCTGACCGGAACTTCCGGCCATTGACACGCAGCGGCGTGACGCGTCATCAAAAAACTCCGGTGCTATGGAACGCATAAACGGATGTATGGAGGCGCGCCACAGTGCAGTGTCACATGACCTGTACCTGGATACACTCACAGTACAACACTACGGTCACATGATCGGATCTACCAGTCAGCCCCATCTAGGCTGGGGATCCCATATTTATCTAGGTGACTGCTGTAAATAATATTATGTACAAACCAATAATGGGTTAATAAGGTGAACATCATTTCTCACCTTCTTATTTAGTTAAAGAAATATAATATAACTATTTATGATATTTTAAGGTAAGTACAACCCATTTTCACCTGCCGCAATATACGGTCCATTAAGAGCATGCCACTGCAAGAATCATATTTTTCGCCTTACCAGAATCTCATACTAGATGTAACGATCATTGCAAACTCAGTGATATTTAATGATTAAGGAGTAGAGATATGGCAGCATAAATTATTTCTGTCTATTCTATACTCCAATCCGTAAAATTATTTCGGATGCTTCTCGCATCCCGGCCCGGCAATTACAACCGTTGTAGAGGCATAATCAGGCAAATGATTCATAAAAAGCAACTAAATGTAAGTCTTTCATTAAGACCAGAAGGTGACTGGGAGCGGAACCTGTATATCCATGCAGCCTCTCTTTGGAGGATTGTCCGGTTCCAGTCACCTTTCCGTGGTGATTCAGGAATAATTTCCAGGGCAGAAAACTTCATCTTTTTGGGGTCACCTGAGTGGACCTCCTTCATATGGGTCGCCACTGGGGTGTCTTTCTTCTTAATAACATCATTGACATGCTCGCACACCCTACGCCGTAGTTCTCTTTTCGTTTTCCCAATATAATCCAATGGGCATGTGCATTGACAAATATACACCACTCCTTTACTTTTACAATTAATAAAGTTATTAATCATGACGGTCTCCTTAGTGTGAGAACATATGATTACTTTATTGAGTGAAATATACTCACACGCCTTGCAGGAACCGCATTTATATATGCCTTTAGGTTGTCTATCTAGCCATGTCCCAGCCCCTCTAGGTGCTTCATAGTGGCTATGTACCAGGCGATCCCGAATGCTCCTACCCTTTCGGTAGGTGACAGTAGGGGTTATATTGAGTGCCTCTATGAGAGAGCTATCTGGAGAACCAGATAGTTCCCAAGGGACTTCGTATCCCCCTTATTCCTGCAGCTCGCATTACATCTCCCCCGTTGATTAAAAAGTGGGAAGAGGAACTTACACAAAGTTCCCTGAAACTGATGAGAATCTTGCTAGAGGAGGAGAAAAAGCAGTTTGAACTCACCTCAATTAAACTACAGGAACTAATTGAGGCGGCCCTTAAATTTAAAGGGGAGGAAGAATTCAATAAAAGGGAATCCTCATTACAAACCTCTGTGAGTAAGTTCCAAAGTTTAATTAAGGAACGAAAACACAGACAGTTTGTGAGAGATCTGAGTGAATTCAAGGAGCATAAAGCGTACACTCAGATCAAAAAGAATAGGACTCCACCTGGGTCAGAAATCTCTTCCTCAGATCAGGAATACTCTGATTTGGAAATACAAGGGGACAATAGAAGGAGAGAAGCGACAAGGGGAGGACTGAACTTTAGGAGACAGGGACGGAGGGGACAAAGATGGAACAGACAGAGAGGGAATATGAACTTAAATTATCAACAAACAGGAGGTTTCATAGCTCCAACCTATGGAAACATGTCTGGATCTGAACAAAATCCAGGCTACCCATCTTCAACCTTCACTCCCCCCTCCACCTCTGTCTCACCTTCCTCCTCTTCTTCTTCTTCTTTTTTAGAGAAGCAACAGGTTCCCTACCAGTTACGGGAACGTATAAAGAACTGATTCCTCCTAGAGAATCAGCTTCCCCTAATGAACTCCAGATCATTAACCTGTCCTCTCGTAGGTTGTCAAGCATTGAGATAGGTGTATTACGGAGAGGCCTGTCTTTTGTCCCCACAACAGGATTTCATCTCTTTACCTGGATTAAGGACCTGCACTTGTTCTGCAGGAAATTGAAGTGGTATAAATTCTGCAAGAACAACAATAGGCAGACGTGTGAAAAATTGGGCCTTCAGGAGGAGGATTTCTCAGATTTTGCAACACTGATGGAACTATGGGAGGAAGGAACCCGTAGACCAGGAACAGGCCCTTTCACTACATTAACCCAAAAGAGCACCAGGATGCCACCCTTATTCAGCTATGAACACATCGACATTTTCCTACAAATGGTCATATCTGACCTAGAACAACTGAAGATTGGCCCTCCGGATAGATGGAATCTAACTCGTGAGGAAGCCATGGCACTCAAATCATTAGAGAAGGATAAGTCGATAATTGTGAAACCTGCTGATAAGGGTGGCAACCTGGTGGTTCTGGACCACAACCAATATCTGAAAATGTGTCAGAATATCCTTAAGGACAGAGACAATTATCAGGTCCTGGACAGTGACCCCTCAGATGTCTTCTCAGCAGAACTATTAACCATTTTAGAAATGGGCTTAGGGACGGGAGTAATTAGTAAAGCGGAATTTAATTTCATACTCCCAAAGAGACCTACCGTGGCAACATTTTATGGGCTACCAAAAGTCCACAAGGGGACGACTCCTCTGAAAGCACGTCCAATAGTGTCAGGGGTGGGCTCCCTTACCCAGAATAGTGGGGTATACTTGGACCAGGTTTTGCGGGAATTTGTCATAGAACTTCCGTCTTATACAAGAGACACCACTGACTTTCTGAACAAAATTGACTCCTTAAACATTGAGCCAGATTGCTGGTTGGCGAGTATTGATGTGGAGTCTCTCTATAGTTCGATCCCACATGGACAAGGACTAACAGCAGTGGGGCAGTATTTGAGCATGAGGGGGACACAGTTCCGAACCCACAATCAGTTTATCTTACAACTGCTTCGGTATGTATTGACGCATAATTTCTTTTTGTTTAATACACGGTACTACCACCAGCTCAGGGGGACGGCGATGGGGAGCCCGTGTGCCCCCACCTATGCCAACCTCTTCCTGGGCTGGTGGGAGGACCAAACCGTGTTCCCAGACCATTCTACTTGGTGGAGTGAGAACATCACGTTCTGGACACGTTACATAGACGATGTCTTTGTGATTTGGAATGGTAGCCGTGATGGATTTCTGGAATTCATGCGATGTCTTAACATCAATGACATCGGCATGAGGTATACTTACGAAATCCACCACGACTGTATTACATTTCTTGATGTCCTGGTTAAGAAAAATGGTGACAAATTGACTACCACAATATATAGAAAACCCACCGCCACGAATTCGATTCTACATTGGAGCAGTTACCACCCTCCTCCCCTGAAAAAGGGTATCCCTATAGGGCAGTACCTTAGGGTGCGGAGGAACTGCTCTGATATGGAGCAGTTCCACCATGAATCCCAAAAACTCTTTGAGAGACTCTCGGAGAGAGGATACCCAAAAGGGGTCTTGAGGAAAGCCTTTAATAGAGCAAAATCGGAGGATCGAACTGACCTATTAAGACAAAGGGAGAAAACGAGGGATGGCCGGACTCCGTTCCACTTGATTGCGACTTACGATGTTGCAAATTCAGCGGTTCGGGAAATCTTGGATAGGTACTGGCCTATTCTCTCCCTAGACCAAGATCTCATAGAGGCACTCAATATAACCCCTACTGTCACCTACCGAAAGGGTAGGAGCATTCGGGATCGCCTGGTACATAGCCACTATGAAGCACCTAGAGGGGCTGGGACATGGCTAGATAGACAACCTAAAGGCATATATAAATGCGGTTCCTGCAAGGCGTGTGAGTATATTTCACTCAATAAAGTAATCATATGTTCTCACACTAAGGAGACCGTCATGATTAATAACTTTATTAATTGTAAAAGTAAAGGAGTGGTGTATATTTGTCAATGCACATGCCCATTGGATTATATTGGGAAAACGAAAAGAGAACTACGGCGTAGGGTGTGCGAGCATGTCAATGATGTTATTAAGAAGAAAGACACCCCAGTGGCGACCCATATGAAGGAGGTCCACTCAGGTGACCCCAAAAAGATGAAGTTTTCTGCCCTGGAAATTATTCCTGAATCACCACGGAAAGGTGACTGGGACCGGACAATCCTCCAAAGAGAGGCTGCATGGATATACAGGTTCCGCTCCCAGTCACCTTCTGGTCTTAATGAAAGACTTACATTTAGTTGCTTTTTATGAATCATTTGCCTGATTATGCCTCTACAACGGTTGTAATTGCTGGGCCGGGATGCGAGAAGCATCCGAAATAATTTTACGGATTGGAGTATAGAATAGACAGAAATAATTTATGCTGCCATATCTCTACTCCTTAATCATTAAATATCACTGAGTTTGCAATGATCGTTACATCTAGTATGAGATTCTGGTAAGGCGAAAAATATGATTCTTGCAGTGGCATGCTCTTAATGGACCGTATATTGCGGCAGGTGAAAATGGGTTGTACTTACCTTAAAATATCATAAATAGTTATATTATATTTCTTTAACTAAATAAGAAGGTGAGAAATGATGTTCACCTTATTAACCCATTATTGGTTTGTACATAATATTATTTACAGCAGTCACCTAGATAAATATGGGATCCCCAGCCTAGATGGGGCTGACTGGTAGATCCGATCATGTGACCGTAGTGTTGTACTGTGAGTGTATCCAGGTACAGGTCATGTGACACTGCACTGTGGCGCGCCTCCATACATCCGTTTATGCGTTCCATAGCACCGGAGTTTTTTGATGACGCGTCACGCCGCTGCGTGTCAATGGCCGGAAGTTCCGGTCAGGTGCTCTGCACGGACACGCGATGATCGATGCGGCGTCTTTAGGCAATGCTATTTAAGGGGGAGCCATGTCACCGAGCAAGCACACGTTTGGTTTGCAAGGTGAATGGCTTCCCACTACATGACGACTGGCTGGGTGAGTTTGTTGGTTTGATTAGTTGTCAGGATATCCTATGAATATATTGTGTGAGACAACTAAAGTTTATCTGTTACATTTCAGGCTATCATAAAGGACCTTCGATCCACCAGCCAGCAATATTATATCCTTTTCTGGGTCACTCATTGCCATTTACCATCTGTCTATATTATCCACCATCATCTATTTGCGTGCCTAGGAGTGTACTACTGCATCTGTACTTACCCTGATAGCGTATTCATATATTCCTCCTGATGAACCCATGATATTTATGGGGGAAACGCGTTGAGGTTAAAGGACAATGTGTTATTTTTAAGGGTGATAACAGGGATTTATAGGGGAGGTCGGAGGACAGGGAATCCCCACCATCAGGGGAGGTCCCTGGGCAGAGGCTTTACATAGGGCCATAACAGGGCCAGACCTCTATGCTGTATCCAGTACCCATACCCCATTCACCTACCCCTTGTCACCATAGCTGTATCTTTATTTATTTTGGGTTACAGATATTTTTTCGTGAATTATGTAAGAATTGGGTTTTTTTAATATAACTAATTAAAATATCGCTTTTTAAAAGGTTTTCACATGTTTTTGTATTTTTGCTCAATTTTGAGACCTAAAAGGTATCTTTATGGACTTATGATTTGATTTTGAAATCTTAAATATCCCTGACCCAAACCTTGTACGCTGAACTTGAAACACAAGTTCGCTCATCCAAAGACACAAGCTTTGGACAGATGTCTGACTGTTTTTGTTTTTTTTGTTTTTTAAATCCTGAACAACCCCTTTAATCCATGTAGCTAGATGGGTTGCTCTTCCTTTCATTTTTTGGCAGAGTTTTCTTCCAATGAGCAGTGCACACACCAGCTGAGTCTCTTCAATCAGAACCAGTCCTCCTATTTCAAACTTAAGTGATACTATCCTTTTTAATATATCTTCAAAGTAGACATCATATGAAACTGTTTAAAAAAAAATTTGGCAATTGTACGTGAAATGACTATGAGTAGCATCCAGATTACTTCCACTTTAAGCCTTTTTTCCTAGGCTACAGTATGTTGCCAAATCCTTTATTGGTCCATAATTATCCATATTGAGCATGCTGATCTGCAGCCCATAACCCTGCTTTGTGTTGAGAAATCTGGGCCGTGATTATGTGTTTATCTTGCAGAGTACGATAGGAATCAAATTGGAAGGGAATCTATGGGAGTTATTTCAATGTACACAGAGTGCTCCTCCTTCCTATTTTATTTTTCACACATAATCGCACTGAAGAATCATACTATATTACTTATCAGTCTCTGAACAGGCTGTATTTTATCTAGATAAACCAGCAGCTGTACAAGGCACAGGCAAAAAATCATGTTATTACTTACCGGAATATGAAACATTAAAGAGCTCTTCTATTTTCTATGTTAAGTAAAATGAGAACATGCTGAAAATATTCTCAGAAGATTTACCAATATCTTGGGAGCCACCTTTGAATTTTCCCTTTCCTAAGCTGCTGTTAATGATTATTTCAGCTTTGATTTTTAAAAATAATGTTTAAGATATCCATTTATGGAGACACAATGAAATTACTCAATTGATAGTCTTAGAAGAACACCATTCATTAAGGCTACTAATAAGTCCTAGAGACTTTACTAATGTGAAGAACATCAATCTCCATCTGAATATTTCCTTTTTCTTTTTAACAACAAAACCCAAAAGGTCAAATGGACTCTCTGTGGGTTGAATTAATGACTAACGTACTTTATACTAAATTTAACACATTTTTTATACCTAGAAGATCCCATCCTGAAAAAGTCAACAATGTCTTCGTCCACAATCTCTAATTCTACTCGAAATACTATGGTGTATTGAACTATTCTCACTGGAGGTTACCGTTCGGTTTTCATTGTGGTTTCTGCTCTGGTCTAGTTAGGAGTACAGTAGATGTACAGAGGCTCAAACTAAATTATTGTAAATCATTCACATATCATGTTTTTTTTTGTTTTTGTTTTGTTTTTTTAAAGGAAGAGATAAGAATAATAATATAGAATAGGAACCAGAGTAGAGGATGGGGTCTCTAGTGGTTTCGAGAACTATGGGGGAGATTTATCATATTGTATTACGTTGGTCTATGAGGGTACAAACACAGGTTTCTGCATGCAGTTTTGGGAGCCAAAAGCAGGAGTTGATTCAAAAAAAGTGGATAATTTCTCTCCTTTTATGAACCAACCTTGACTGTAGCTAAGACTGTATCCTAATAGGCCCTGCTCTGCCAGTGGATGCATCTCATTTATGATGGGCCTTGTCATAAATTAGGTCCATCCTCCGGCAGTATGTGCACCTTAGATTTCTGTCTTCATTTATGCTGGAAAACTAACATAAATGAAGATACCGTAAAAGTCTCAGGCTTACTGGCCCCATCCCCTCCCCAGACCAGCCGACTTTTAATTATAGATCTCTGACCAGAAAAATCCATCTAAATAAGGACCCCAGGTTAGACTATCCCAGACCAGATCTACAGATACTCACTTCTCCTCATTCCTCAACTCCTCTTCATTGCTGAATACCAGTTACATAGTTGGTAAGTTTTGAAAAGGACATGTTTATCAAATTCAAGTCATAACCCTAGAGTGTTGATCCAGAGGAAGGCAAAAAAAAAAAAACTGTGAAGTAAATTTCAATTGCATATTTAGACCTTATGCACACAACCGTAGTTTTGGTCCATGTCCAACCCGAATGCAGAGCCATTAATTTCTATAGGTCCGCAAAGAATGTCATCTGTGTGTTGTCTGCATCTGGGTGACTGTTCTGCAAATTATAGAAGACTTTTTTTGACTACTACCGAGGTTCTTCCATTGTGCCGTGGATGGAGCATGGGATTGTAGCACTGCTCGTATTCACTTCAGTGGGAGCTGAAGATTCTTTTAAAAAAGGCTGATTCTGGGATGTGGGGTGTCAGACCCATGCTGATTTGAAATTGATGGTTTACCATGATGATAGGCCATCAATATTACAATTCTGGAGAACCTCGTTAAGGTTTCAGTATTGTAGAATTGGCTCTGGCTATCCCAAAGCCCAGTTATAGATAGCAGTAGTCATGGATTTCCACGTAGACCTATAGTAAGATTTAAATTTAAGGCCATAATTCGTTGGAATATGAAAAGAAAATTGATTGTTGAAAGAATGGATAGACTGTCTATTTGTGAAGGTGAGGGAGTGTTATAATATTGCATATCTATTTCAATGATTTCTTGAAAATATAGACAAAACTGTATTTAATTTGCTCTCTACTGGTGTATAGCAAAAATAATACAACACATTAAATTAAGTCACCTCCAAAATTTTTTTAAAGTAAAGATACCACCATGTAGGATAGGTCTGTCCTTTAATCTTGAGAAATGTATCCTTTTAATTTTATGTAAATGAGGAATATAGTGCACTGTCGACAGGTTCTCAGTTTAGGGCACCATCACTTCACCAATATCACCAATTATCTCCCCCTCTCAAAATTTTAGAGCTAGTGGCTGACACTCCTGCTGTCGGTATACAGCACCTGACTGCTGGAGCCAATCATTTCCCCTGGTGGTCCACGACTGAGAATAGTGACTGGCTGCAGCAGTCAGGTGTGCACATGACGTGTAATGGTGAGATGCCTGAAATTGGCAATTCACCACTGCAGCCAGTCACTGCCCTCACTGCGTAAAGCTGTTTTTGTAAGATTGAAGCCTAGCATATTTGCTGGGTAGCGTCCGTATCTCCATCAGACTCCATTATAGTCAAGTGGGCCAGTGGGCACTACAGTAACATCCATCAATGCTGGATCTAGAGAGTTCCAGTAGCCTGCCAGAAGCAATAAAGGCAACATGAAAGAAACCTTAGTCTTCGTCACCATTCACAGTCTAATGTGTCAGATCTCATATGGGCCTTTTTCAACTCTGTGGCTGGTGTAGAGTCTACACTGTAGACCAATAACGAAAACTGAATAAGACATGTTAATATTTTTGGTTGATACCCAGTTGGACACTGGTTCCATTGCTTATTTTGATGGTGCATGACGGTATGGCTCCTTCTCCATGTTAATTAAGGGAACTTATGGTCTTTGGCACACCCAGTCATAGTGTTATTAAATTTCTGTATCTCCCATTGTTACAATGAAGTGCTGGTTACACGCGTATCTCCTCCAAAGCAGTGCTGGAAAATTTAAATCAGAAAATTGTTAAGTTCCCACAGCTACCAGACGTATGTGACGTGATGTCATGCAGGTTACTTGATAATTTGATCATTCATAAATCCATACCTTTGATTATTTGATAATCCATAAAACATACAAAAAAACATAAAAAGTTTTTGTGTATACAGATGAGTGCATTGATTCATTAGAATTGAAATTCCATCTGAGAGAGAGTTACTTGGACGAATCGGACCAAAACAAATTTTAAAACCTCATTCTCAGTGTCATTTTTTTTGCATCATTGCATGCAGACCCATTTATTTTGATGTGGCTGCAAAGAAAGGGATGCAAATGAGCTCTTACAAGCTCTGCCTCTGATGCCACTTGATGTAAGGTAGCTATCCTATAAGTCAATATTCAACCCTTTAAATAGGCCTTGAGAAATAACTGGGATATTAAATTAGCCAGCACCTCATCTGCAGACAGCAGTTTGCGGGTGATTGCCCCTCATCAGTGCAGAGCAGAGAGTACTGGCTTAACTGGGTGAGAGGTGTCAGGATTTGGGGGGTAAAAAAAATACTGTCAGCACACAGATGTCATCTATGTGCTGTCCGCGTCCATGTGGCTGTTCCGCAAATTATAGAACTTGTCCTATTCTTGTCAATTTTGCAAACAAGAATAGGCATATTTCTACAAAGAAGTAGCACATGGCCAATATCCATACTTTTATGGATTTGTGGGCCACAAAATACATATGGTCGCTTGCATGTAGCCTTAGTTTTCATTAATGAAATTAGCATAAAACCCATATCACACAAAACACAGCCACCATCACGATGTCCCCCTTTACAAGCATTCATCCTGAAGGATGAGCACAAGATGCTTTAATGGAAGAATGAACTGCATTTGGTTAATTTGTCTGATTCACTGGGTGCGGGCACAGATCCTTAAATATCAAGTGATCACTGCACGCTACAATTACTTTTCTATGTTTAGAAAAAGATACCGTAAGCCCTGACAGTTTTAAAGAGAAAAAATCAAACGCAAACACGCTAAAAGTAATAGTCATCTTCACTAGGGAAGCCTTGCTGCTGATATCTGATAAATTCAAGATGCTGCAGACAAATAGAAACAAAACCTATATATATAATTAAATGCAAATTGTGCCAAAAGACCATTATCTAATCTGATGTCACTTTGTAGCTTGATTGCAGAGTCATCATGAAAAATTATTCTATGAAGACAGCATGAGCGTACTGACAAGGTATTTTACCCCTTAGAGCTAATTGGATCAACGCTAATTGTCCTAAGCACTTGAAAGACACAATCGGAAAAAAAATAAAAAACTCTTCCCTCTCTCTTCACCAGTAACATTAAGTCAGCTGCAAAACAATTCATCTATGTAATATACAAGTCACCTATGCTGGAAATTGTCAGGTTAAATTACAGTACTGTATTTATTGTGATTGGCTAGGAGGATCTAAAAACACATGCTGTAACTAGATGGATGTTTAGCAGGGGTGCAGAGATAGCAAGTACAGTAGCAGCAGTGCTTTTTCCTATTGACTAGGCAAAGGGGTGACGGCAACATCAATAACAATCACAAGTACAACTTTCAAGAGCATCTCTCAGCATGATCAACCCTAATAAACTAGGCATGTTGTCTGGTAGGGTTGATCATATATTTCCTTTCTCTATAGGGTTAATAGTTGCAGATATATATTAATTTTAATTTATGTAATTTTATTTATTATTTATGTAAATAATCTATATGTAGCACTGAGGTGCTGGTCATAGTACTAGGAGCACCGCTACAAGGACCCTGTGCTTTCTCTACTCTCCTTTCCTCTTTGACTGACAGGGCTAGACATCAGTACCAAAGCTCCTTGACTCAGGACCTGCACAGTGAATCTGATAAGCAACATCTGGTTGACTGTGCAAACCCTAAGTCTCTGGGTGTTGGCACAGGAGCTAGAACACAGGGCTAGATGGGATATCTAGCCTTGCCAATCCAAGTGGAGGGAGGAGTACAGAGAACACACAGGTGTTACACTAGGGGTGCTCCTAGTACTATGGCCAGCCCCTCAGTGCTTGAAATAGGTCATTTACTTAAATATACAAATTAATATCTGTCGGTAACTAATAATCCTATAGTGAAAATAAATATATCATTTTACTCAGCATGTGATCAGCTCTACCAGATTTAATGTAGTTGATGATTCTGACAAATGCTCTTTAAGGCTTATTCACATCACTATCTAATGGTTTTGAGTTGTACATATTTTACATAAAGCAGTATTGCTATGGGTTACCTTTGACCCTGTTTTAGTGGACCTTCTGCCTAGTTGAACTGTTGGACTGTTATGTGACTGTTGCAATACCTTTGAGTACTTGTTATTAACATGCTATTATATGTCTATGCATTTCTGTGTACCAAATATTTGACATATTGGACATGTGACTTAAGGTCTTTAAAGAGAACCTAATGCCAGTGAGTTCATCTAAGAAACAAAGTGGAGGTCAGGGTTTGGACATCCACCAAAGAGTACACCAGTGGCAGTGAGAGAGAGTGACAGAAGTCTGAGGAATATTAGAGTCCAAGACACTGCCATATAAGACAGAGATGGAGAGATGAATCCTGAAGACTTTGAAGCCGTCAGAGGGGTCACTCATGAGAGAAAGAGAGCCATAGAGATGGGAACATGGGACAGTCTTAGACTGTTGTCCAAGGCAGCCAGTGACCGTGACTAGAGCATATTATTAGCCTCCAAACAAGTTCAGCAACATATTAAGTAGTGGTTGTCCCATGGCTTGTTCAAAAGGCAAATAGATCTAAAAGCTATGGGCTGCATCTAAAGCTTGGTGAGCCACTGTAACATTAAACATACTCTATAGTAACTGTCCTCATGCAAGTAGAAATGGTGTGGTTGGCAATCACTGATCGGAGGCCATTTCAAGTTTAATCTATGCTGTTGTTTCAAGTTAATATTATATGTTACTCCTGAACACTAGTAAACTTAGTAATGATGCTCTTTGAACTCAAAGTGTGCTGAGGGACCACTTTGAAATTTGAAAACAAGTGTTGTCAGCATGTACAGTGTGGTCATGTCTGTAGGTGGTCATGAGAAATTCTTGAGAAAGGTAGTAGCAGTTACAATAACGCTCAGTGGTACCAGGGCACAAGAATACAAAAAGTTGGTGCAACCCTGTGACCAACACTTATTTAAGGCATATGGTGGTACAGAAGTGTCAGGCAAAACATGTCCCGGATGCAGCCTGACCACTTTTCAGTGTGGTGCACAGCCCTCCATGTCCAATACATATGTATGTTTATAGTATCTGGCAAAAATTATGTCATTTTCCATCCATTATGAAGATATTTTTTCAAGATACAGTGCTACTAGGGCAGGAAATGTTTGTAATACAGTGGTCCTGAAGATACAATATTACTTGGTTCCAAGAGGGCCATTGTATGTTGAAACCATTGTAAGTTGAGTAATCGGTTCCAAAGCCCCAAAATGTCATCCAAGATAAGAGAAAATAAAGATTTAAGAAAAATAAGCAGATAACTAAGACAGATAAAACAAGTCCTTACATATAACAGTCAGGAATAGCTGCTATAACTAATACAGCTAGTTTACCAGAGAAGTGTCCTTGATTGGTTGGATCTGAGTCTGAGACATTGTATGTTGAGTCTAGTTTCAACTTACGATGTGTCAGAAAAGACCACTGCGTATTGAAAATGTTGTATCCTGAGGCCATTGTATCTTGACGGATCACTGTACTGTGACATCTGGAGGCAACACTTGGCAGCATGAAGGGCCTGTGGCTTTGAAGTATAGATTCTGCCATTTTTATGCAGAACCTTCTGGAAAAATTTCCTAGGACTGCTTCTTTAATAGAAACCCAACCACAACGGTGATAAAACCACAAGAAGAAACAGAGGGAGATGCTGGGTAAATAAGATCTTACATGCCGTGTGAAGAATGTATAGTACATGCATTATGTGAAGATGTCAGTCATTTTTCCATATAAACTACAAGAGCTCACTTATGGCTTTATAAAGTTATCAATAAATAGAAAACTGAAAAAAAATCTGGATGATGGAAAAGCACAGCAGAGGAGCTTCACGGTTCTCAGTGACACCTGCAGTACTAAATCAAGCAATCAGTCTATAATCTTGTTTAACGGCCTTCGCTTGCTATAGATCACAAGCAATATTTTTTTCATTCTCAGCTCTGAGAAAAGACTGGCACATATAACTTTGTAACCGATCCTGACATATGACAGAAGGAGGACAAATATGGCAATTATTATGGTCCTGACTCCTAATGCACTGCACAGCAAGACACAACAGCTGCACTTAATGAAGAAAATGTACCGAGTTTTACAAAGAGAACACACATTAAAATGATATCTACTAGACCAATAAAATACAATTGGCAGAAAATTGACCGGAGCAAAAACTCATTCTGTTATTGGCTCAGCACCTCAGTGTATGTAAGGATGAATATATCAATGTGTCCTTGTTAAAAAAAATAGTCAAAACAGACACTAATAAAGTAGACCATTTTAAAGAAATATATTTATAAATTTTCGTGGGAATTTACCAAAAGTTGAGACAGCCAGTGGCTACCTAGTAATTAATGCTACAGTATATCAATGAATGACCCTATTTTGAAGTCAACACACTTATGGCAACATATCATTGACATCATCACACCTATGATGCCACCTATGTTTCTGTAGACCCCATTCAAGTGAATAGAATTTGTAAAAAGAGCATAGCACAGAGACCTAAGCTGTTTCCATACCTTGAGGGATGCAGAAACACTGTAGCTCGCTGTGCTACGCTGTTGCTCTGTTCACATAGTTCTGATGGAGGGACCTGCGTCTTTCAGACATTTATTGCATAGGCTAGGTTGTTAATGAGGTGTGGTATGATGATGTACTCCCTCAAGCCATTGCTCCCTGGGAATTTGTGTAGTGGAAAGGTGGTTTCAAGAATCAGGGAAGAAGCAAACATATAAAAGACTTGCTTTTCTTAGTGCAAATCACAACTTATTGCCCATCCAGCAGTATTAAGTACAAAGTGCAGTTTCTGGCCTGGATGTCAGCTAAGTTATGGGTGTCTGACCAGTTTTCCCTAACTTGCAGCAGGGTGTGTACAGTTGCGATTTCACTGATCACTCACTGTATTTCTATGCTGTAGCTTCTCGGAAAGCTGTATCTTGAATCTGGTGATGTGTCTGGAGTAATGGTCTCATAGGAGAATTAGATACAATCCTTTAGAGTTGGAGTTTAGGCATATGCTTCTTACCTCCTTGCAGTTTGGACTCCAATTCCCCAGAGGCAGGAAGAAGGACCACTACCACCAAGAGGGGAGGAACCGGACAGCCAGCTGTGCTCCTGCCAACCATACCTCCCCTAGCCAGATTAAATAATGGAACAAGGCACACATAAAACATAACAGCAATTGCAGATACCCCACTACCCCACTGTCCATCCTATATGACAAGAATGATAAACAGTCACCTCAGGATAAAACTGACAGATTGAATATATGTGTATACAGTATGATACTTGCAGTTTAGTTCTGGGGACCTTACCTTGATTTGAGTCCGCCTGTAGTAAATTCAGTTAATTGGACAAGATATGGAAAGTCACAAGTCTGTCTATATAAGGTCTCACAGCTGAAAATGCTTATCAGAGCAAAAACCAAGCCATGAGAAGGAAAAAACTGCCTGTAGAGCTCAGATTCCATATTATGTAAAGGCACAGATCTGGAAAGGGTACAGAAAGTTTCCAAGACAACAGTAGCCTCCATAGTTCTTAAATTGAAAAAGTTGGAACAACCAGGACTCTTCCTAGAACTAACTGCCCCATAAAACTAAGTAATAATGGAAGAAACACCTTGGTAAGAGAGGTGACCAAGAACCCAATGGTCACTCTGGCTGTGTGCAGATGTGAGAAACTTCCAGGAGGTCAACCATTACTACAGCATTCTACCAAACTGGGCTTTATGGCAGACTAGCCAGAAAGAAGCTTCACCTTAGTAAAATACACATGAAAGCTCACCTGTAGTTTGCAAAAAAATCACCTAAAGGACTCAAAAACTGCAAGAAACAATGTTCTCAGGTCTGATGAAACCAAGATTGAAATTTTGACCTAAATTGTAAGTGGCACTGCTCATCACCTGTCCCGTGACATACCTAAAGTGAAGCATGATGGTGTCAGTATCATGTTGTGGGGTGTTTTTCAGCGGCTGGGACCAGGACACTGGTCAGAGTTGAGGGAAAGCTGAATGAAGCAAAGTACAGAGATATTGTTAATGAAAACCTAATCCAGTCTGCTATGGACCTCAGACTGGGCCGATGGTTTACCTTCATAGAAGACAAGGACCCTAAGCAGACAGCCAAACAAAACACAAGAATGGCTTAGGGACCACTCTGTGAAAGTCCTTGAGTAGCCCAGCAAGAGATATCCCCCATTGAACATCTTTGGAGAGACCTCAAAATGGCTGTCCACCGATGGCCTCCATTCAAACTAACATAACTTGAGAGGATCTGCAAAGAAGAATGGCAGAAAATCTCCAAATCTATGTGTGTAGACCTTGTGGCATCATACTTAAGAAGACTGGAGGCTGTAATCGCTGTTAAAGGTTCTTCAACTAAGTAATGAGGAAATGGTTTGAATATTTATGTCAATGCAAGATTTAAGGTTTTCCTTTTCAATAAATTAGCAAAGATTTCCAACAATCTGTATATATATTTATATACATACGCATAGCTCAGTATTACAATGCTCACATTTATCTGACCAAGGAATCATCAATAATTAGGATATATGTGACCATTTGCAGTTTGATGAAAGCAATGTTTCATAAATGACAATGAAGCATCCATTTTCAGATCATTTGTTCATGCCAATTAATGGTAGATAACACACTTAATAAACATTTACAGAAGGTGTTGAATCACCTCTGCATGGTATACAGCCATTTGTTCATTAATCCGTCTGGTCATATTATTCTGTAACTTTCATTGGTCTCCTATCAAAGGCACTCACAAAAGCATCAAGGAAAGGGCACCTTCTGCATTTAATTAAAAAGGTCATCAAGGTCCATCACTTTTTATTGCTCCATGACCTTTCTAATCTTAGTTGATTTTCAATTTGACCGTTCTAATCTTTGCTTTGAAAGTCATCATCAGTCTCTAAAAAATATCTTATCTTGTAAAGTAGTATCAGTATGACAAAAATACAGCCTCTTACCGACACCTCATGACTGTTATCCTCCTGCCAATAACTGTAATGCACCCACACCCAAAAATGCTAAGTAATCTTTGATAACCCTTACAGGAACCTCATTATAAGTATGTACGTTTTTGTTAAAGGTAAAAAAGAACTATCAAAAATGTATTATTAACTAAAAAAACTTAATGTCTGACTTAAGATTTGTTCATATTTGCTTCAAATATTCTGGGGCACATTTATTAAGACCGGCATTTTAGACACCAGTCTTAATAAAGGCCCATAGCTGGCGGTGTATCCGCCGAAGTTATGAAGAGGCACAGGCCTCTCCATAACTTTGGCGCATCCAGCGCCAGTTCTAAATGTAAGACAGCTTTTGAGCTGTCTTACATTTAGACCATTTTCTACGCCTAAAAAAAATGTAGAAAATGATGAATAATGCGGGCCGTCCCCTTCTCCACCACGCCCACAATTTTAGACCTGGCGTGAGCAGGGAAAAGTCGCAGATGATGGTGCACCTAACCATTGCGCCACCATCTGTGCCTGAAATACGCCTAATTTATATAATTAATAAATGACCCCCTCTGTTCTTCTTCATCATGTCAACAGAAAATTAATATGAAAGCCAAAGAATGCTCCACCATATAACAGGCCCCGTTGACTGTAGTGGGGTCCATTGGATTTTATAGGGAAGGATTTGCTATAATTTTGTCCTGATAGTTTAAAATACTTGTCAATATCACAGTGCAGAAGTATTCAAATAAATAGCTTGAATATATTGAATGATATTGAATTAATTTCTTTTGTTTTTATAGATACATCAATATGGGTCTGCAACGTCACTCACACATTGGGTAAAAAACTTACTTTTTGATTGAAGACCTTTGGACAGCTGCTTCTTCTTTTGGAGCTTGGTACAATGGTAAGGTGTTATGGCAGTGGTCCATGCCCACTGCCACCCTTCCCATGCTGGTGGATTTGGTCAACAACTACACTGTCCCAGGGCTCTTGCGTTCCAATCCCACCAGTGCCTCCGTCTCCCTGCCGGGTTGTCTCAGCCACTGGAATAGCACTGCACTTTTATCTGTTTCTTGCTGGCATTGGCTCTTACTGAGTTCATACATGTGTGCTCCCTCTGACTCATAAAGGGCCAGTGTGCACTCTCTTCCTCCCAAGCAATTAGCTGGCCACCTTAAAGAATTCGAGGCACCTTTCTCTGTTCCTGAGCAATAGGTTCCAGTTCACTAGTTTAATGATGTACTATGTGTTTGTTTGCCAGTTCCATCTACCAACTTCTGCCTGACTTCTGGATTTGACACTTTGCTGCTTGTCATGACCTCTGCATGGTCTCCATACTGACCCTGAGATGCTTGCCCTGACCTCAGACTATTCATTGGATTGCATTTACTGTATGTGCCAGGACCTTTGCCTGTCTCTTACTACAGTTTTGCCTTATCATTTGGTGAGCTGCACTGTTTTGTTTTTTGACCCCCAAGCGGAAGCATTCTGATTGTTCTCCTGAAGTGGAGTCCAGATGTACCAGATAGCATATATATGTTATCATTTATCATAACATATATCATTTATCATTTTCTATATCTGTTTTAGGAGTAGAAAATTATCTAAATCTATGCCAGTAAGGAAGCTGGAGTAGATTTAGGCTGGCGGTACCTCTACATAACTTAGGTGCATCAATCACAAGTGTAGAGTTATTAAGACCGGGCTTTAAAATGCCGGTCTTAATAAATGACCCCAAAAGTCCTTAAGAGTAGCCTCAAGTTCTAGTGACACAAAGGATCCACATCTGCTTCATTATAAAAGGTTTGGAGGCTTTCACACTCTTCCCTGTCTGTGCTGCTTAACCTCTGGAAGATTTTTTTTCAATATAGGTTGAAATTGTTATATGGTTTGAAGTGGTCTACAAGAGAATCCAAAATCAAGTACACCCAAATTGTGACACAATAGTTGAGCCCCCATGTACCAGGTGTCATTTATAATACTGATATCTTCTAATTTAGGATGCATGTATGGCTTCAAAGCTTGATTTTGTGACCAGTTCCTGTAAGGCTACGTTTGCACGTTGTTGATTCCGTCAAGATTTAGGAGCAGATTCTGTGCCTAAATTTTGATGAAACTGAAAGCATTTCACCAGCAATGTACATGGAATTTCTTTGACTATGTAACTAAAGTGCTGGATGAAGGTGGTGCTGTGGATATCGCCTACCTGGATTTCAGTAAAGCTTTTGATACGATTCCCCATAAAGAGCTGATAGAGAAGTTATCAAAAATTGGACTTAACCCCTGGATAGTTGACTGGATCTGCAGTTGGCTGAAGGACAGATACCAGAGGGTTGTTGTTAATGGAGTGTATTCTGAGCAGAGGCTGGTTACAAGTGGGGTGCCACAAGGATCTGTTCTGGGTCCTGCTCTGTTTAACATGTTTGTAAGTGACATAAGGGACGGCTTGGTAGGGAAGGTTTGCTTGTTTGCTGATGACACAAAAGTGTGTAATAGGGTTGATGTTCCAGGAGGTGTCGATAATATGGAGAATGATTTATCTTTATTAGATAAGTGGTCAAAACAATGGAAACTTCAGTTCAATGTTTCCAAATGTAAAATAATGCACTTGGGTAGAAGAAATCCTCTATCTGAGTATCGTATTGGCAGTTCTGTGCTAACAAAGACCTCAGAAGAGAAGGATTTGGGGGTAGTCATCTCTGACAGCCTCAAAATGAGTAACCAATGCAGAAAGGCAGTAGGGAAAGCAAATCGTATGCTGGGCTGCATAGCTAGAGGTATAACTAGCAGAAAGAGGGAGATTATGATCCCTCTGTATAGAGCTCTAGTGAGACCACATCTGGAATACTGTGTTCAGTTCTGGAGACCTCAACTGCAAAAGGATATTGCTAAAATAGAACGGGTCCAAAGAAGAGCTACAAAAATGGTGGAAGGTCTAAAGCATAGTACTTATCAAGAAAGACTCCGAGTTCTTAATATGTATAGTCTGGAGGAAAGAATAGAAAGGGGGGACATGATGGAAACCTTTAAATATGTTAAAGGACTGAATAAAGTTCAGGAGGGAAGTGTTATTAATAAGAAACTGAACACAAGAACAAGGGGGCACAATCTGAGGTTAGTTGGGGGAAAAATCAAGAACAACATTAGAAAATATTACTTCACTGAAAGAGTAGTAGAAACTTGGAACAAACTTCCAGCAGAGGTGGTTGATAAATCCACAGTAACTGAATTTAAACATGCCTGTGATAAACATGTATCTATCCTAAGATAACAATAAAAGGATAATAAAAGGGCAGACTAGATGGACCAGGTGGTCTTTTTCTGCCGTCAATCTTCTATGTTTCTATGTTTCTATGAATGAAGCATTTTTTGTGCCGTTCACGGACTCTGTACAAAAATGTGCAAGGAATAATGACTGTGCCATGGATTTAAAGATCCACAGTGTGCTCGAAACCGATTCTGTGCTAAAAAGCAGCAAATTAGCTCCACTGAACTACATTATTGCTAACTTGTGCACAGATCTACCCTTCAGACCGTTACAGAAATACCGGCTTGAGCGCTTCTGCCGGAGCTTATCTTCAAACTCCACCACGGATTTGGCTAGTGCAAATCCTGACAATGTGAATAAAGCCTGCTGATCTCTTTGTCTTATAATCAATACGTGATGCAAGACCGAATTGCACAAAGATGCATGCCCGTAAATAGGCTGATCTAAGAGACTAAATGTGACTATAAAATTACGTCTTGGTCTTTGGCCTTTAATCACACAAAAGTTGTAAAATGCATCAAAATTTCTGATTGATGCAGAAGACTTTTCAGTCCATCCCAAGATATCTGTAAGGAGCTTTACATGCATGTACAATGTTTAAGTGTACCTGTTTTATATATCTTCATATACCGCACATTGAATATAATTGGATCTCAAGGCACTGTTACAGCGCACAGCAGATCTGACTCCATGTTATTACATGCAATGTATTACGATGCTCTCATGCTTGGAGGAAGGATAAATATGCAATGTTTTGCACCCTGAGATTAATTTAAAAGTGCTGACCCCTTCACATCTTCCCGTATAATAAGTGGATGTATAGTACAATTCATCAGCTGCATTCAGCCATACATTTTCTTTATTATGCACACAAGGAGCACATGACTGATGACTTTTTAAAGGTATACTGTATAGGAAGGTATATTTATTGGAGCTGTTTTCTATCATGTAATGTTCTTCTCTCAAAGGAAAACATATGTACTGCCAAAATAGGTCTAAAATAATATTTGCATCAATCGGTATGGCTCTCAGTGCGGATAATACTGGTAGGACGAAGCTCAACTGTTGTCAGTGAAGTGCATTTATAGTACATTTCTTATGTAACGTAATCATAGGAATTGCTTCAATACCAAATCATTTTAAAACTGTCAAAACTGGTGTGGATTTTAGGCTATAAATTGATATAAAGATATCTATTTCTGGAACAGGGCCACTACACAAAGTTCTCCATAGTCCCATGGCTTCTAGTATTTTATCAGTGTGTACACGGTATGTGGTTGTATATGTTACATAGACATTTCTAGGACTGACACAACAATATGAGCATTGTTGGGTGCACCACTTTATAGACAGGCTTAAATGCTATGTACACCTTTGGGGGAATTTTTTTGTTATTGCATTGTACTCATTTTGAGATAAAAATATTTTTTTTAATTGGTCTTGCTCAAGTAGCACCCTTTGGATTTTCTGTCTTTTCCGTCAGACCAGGAGCTGCCAGGCTCCTTATATCTGTTCTCTGACATTATAAACACTCATTATAGCTCAATCCTTACCTTACTGATAAGAATATGGCTTAAATAAGTGATTATGACCTCTTAGTAGTCTAGAGATAAGGTTTATTAGATGACCAGCACAAAGTGTAAGGGAAAGTACTAGTTACACAGTTAGAAAAACAGTTAACCCTTTTTGACAGAACAGCTCAATATTTTTTAGTAATGGCCAATTGAGAAAATGAATTTTAGCCCAAAATGAGTAACATGCAATCATTTTAAAAAATTGTCTCCCAAGGTGTACATAGCCTTTAAAGGATTATTTCTATTTTTTTCATTGCCGAGATGACAATAATCTGAATAAGTGCTGACTGGGGGTGTCTGCACTTTACTCTTTCCATAAGGCTCGTCCACATTACCCTTTTTCACTGAGTCGTGCTGTCCACATTTGCTGCGGACAGCACACGTACCCATTGATTTAACTGTGTCTGTTCACACTTCAGTACTTTTTTACTGACCGTGGGTCTGATAGAAGATTCTTTGGAAATTAATTTTCAGCTGAGCAACAACCGTCAATTACAGATGACACATGGATGGTAAAAATGGACACATGGACCAACTACGGATCCTTTACGGACATCTTCACGGATAAAACATGTATGCTTTTTTTCACGGACGTGTCACTGACACGGAAGTGTGGAAGAGGCCTCACTCTCATAGCAGTGAACTGAAGGGTAGCACAGCAAGCTGTACTGTGTCCCATAATTTATGATGCTGTGCTATGGTGTTTGCGTAGTTTCTTCTTACTGCTATGGAAATCATGGAAACAGGGGGGCACCAGCCACTCGGTCATTACAGTATCTATGCCTTCCCCTGACAATTATAGTGGTTATTCCCATCTCAGCTATTAAAGGTTCAGATGGGAGTGACCCTTTAAGTTAACATTGCTAAACACAGTATAGTACATGAAATACAGATGTTGCAAGCGCCAATATCAGTGGGTTAATGTGTTATCTCAACAGTGTGACTCGATCTCAACTTTTAGGGTGCATTCACATGACCGTAAGTGTTTTGCGGTCCGCAAATTGCAGATCTGCAAAACACGGATACCGGCCGTGTGAGTTCCGTTTTTTGTGGCCTGCGCATGGCCAGCGCTATATAGAGAATGCCTATTCTTGCCTGCTTTTGCGGACAAGAATAGGACATGCTCTATCTTTTTTGCGGGGCTGCGGAACGGAACGTACGGCCCATTATAGTAATGCCAATTTTTGTCCACAAAACAGACAAGAATAGGACATGTTCTATATTTTTTTTGCGGGGCCACGGAACAGAACAACGGTTGTCGACAGCACACGGTGTGCTGTCGGCATCTTTTGTGGCCCCATTGAAATGAATGGGTCTGCACCCGTTACATAAAATTGCGGAACGGATGTGGATCCATTTACACGGTCGTGTGAATGCATTTACCAAATACAGTGTCTAACTGTTATACAGTGCACTTAAATGTAGGATCCTGGTGGCCATAATACTCAGCTACTAGGCCTTCCGTAGTGTCCCTTTGGTAAGATCAGTGGATGCAGCCATTTTAACTATACATCCAAGCTGGACACTATGCATATGTTGAAGTCAGAGCAGTGGTAGTAGGTGTTAACATAAATTAGGCCTCATACACACAGAAAACATAGTACAATCATAGAACGGGGGCAAACAGAGCACTTGTAGGCCCCTATGGGTTGTATATACCTTTATATACTGTAGTACTGCATTTTCTCTAAGAAACAATTCTTCTAGACCTGTCTGAGCAGTTTATTACCAACCCATACCTAGCCATGTGCACGAGGCCTAAATGTTGGAAAGCCTACGTCACATGAATTGATGAATTCTAATGGCCCTTTATTTATGCCCCATTCAATGTGAGCACAGAATCAGCATTGTCTTGCAGCGTAAAAAGTAGTAATCATTTTCCAACTAAAAGTTAATTGAAAGTGAAGTCAACTATACACATTTTGACATTAAATACCACATCTTTTGTATTTTTTAATTATTTAGACCTTTAATCAACACAAACCTGAACTACACAGCACAAAAGAAGCAATTAAATTTACCCACCTCACCACTAATTCACTAAAGCAATTTGCATTAATCACGGGGTCAAATGCTTTTTTATGAAGCAGAAATGAATATAGGGGAATATGCAGTAAAACAACTTGTTAATGTATACGTTAAAAGTCAATGTAATTTTTCATTAGCTGCAGTAACGCTTTTTCCCCCCTATCCTATATATAATAAAGTCATCCTTAACAAGTACATTGAAACAATTCTGGAAAGTCTATTTAACATGGGTTGAATGCAATAAAATTCTTGGGAAAATTCTGATCTTGTAGCTTTTGCTTTGTCAATGATTTTGTTAGGTTAGCCTCACGGTTTTAGGTAAGCATTTGAACAAACAAAAATCTGCTGAATGTTCGTTTCACAGACACAGCCGTACCGGCAATAATGGCCGGTACAGTTGTTCAAACTGCCCATACATTCTCAATGAAACTGGAGGATGGATGAAAGACCTTTTTAGGAAAGATCCTTTGTCCGACTATCAGACCGAAGAATATTAAACATGGCCAACTTTTTGTTTTGGTTCAAACTGTTGAATTCTAAAGAATGGTCATACTCATAAGATAGAAGTTGGTTAATGATTGAACAGCAAACAGTTCATTTCAATGACATAGCCATACACATTTTAGTCCATATTGGCAGGCATGGGATTCAGCCAGTTCCCTCCAGTTCTCCAAATCCGGTTGTTAAAATTACAACTGGATCAGAGAACCGTGTTACCGACTGAGTCCTGATCCGGCGCTCTGGCGGTGGCAGGGCAGTTGGAGATGTTCACCATTGCTTTGTGCTCCGCTGATAGTTTAGCTCCTTAGTTGGGTGATATGTGTGTGTGGTATATAGGTGGTGTATTTATGTATGTGTACCATGTATATGGTGTATTTATGTGTATGTGTGTTGCATATATATATATATATATATATATATATATATATATATATGTGATATATATGTAAACATGAGTCCTGACGCCGCGTGTCCACCGCTGAGTAGGGAACCTGTTAAAAATTTTAATCCCACCCCTGCTATTGGCCAGTACAGTTGTTGAAAATGGTCATCTTTCTTGGAATGTTCTTTCCATGAAAGATCTTTCGTTCATAACCAATCTTTCTTTGAATGACAGATCTTTTGTCCAACTATCTGACAAATATATTAAAAATGGATAATTTGTTTTCAAACAATAATAACATATCATTGGTCAGCTAAAACAAATGTTTATTGTTAAACATTCCTTTAGGTTTAAATTGTATGTTTTGATCAACTTTAGTGTGTATGGGGACCTTTATGTGTATGACCACCTTTAATGTGGCTATACACATTAATCAAAAGTTGATCAAAATAGGCAATTTCAATTGCAATAAATGCTAATCAAACAAAAGCTCTTTCATTCAAAGAAAGAGTGTTATTGGACAAAAGATATTTCTTTGAAAAAAACATTGCCAGAAAGATCTCTCATCCACTGTTCGGATTCATTGAATGTGTGTCGGCAGTTTGATCAACTGTAACAGCCAATATAGACTAGAACGTGTATGGCTGTGTCTGTGAAAGAAAAATTCACCAGATGTTTGTTCAGCTGCTGTTCAACCAACTTCTATCTAATGTGTATGGTTACCTAAACTTTGGAGGAGCTAACATGCCAGTACATTACATGATAGCCCATTAATGCGGACACTATGTAATGATTAAAACGAAAATGTCATGTATCTAATTTTATTTTTAATAGTTATATGTAATTCTTTAGAAGACATAATGTGATTGATCTTTCTGTTATAGTTATTTATTTTATATTTTTAATAACTTTTCTCAGAACGGCCATATTGATACATACCTCCTTCCTGTATTGTCTGTATAGGCTCTACAGTAGGATGTCTGTGCTTTATGGTAGTTGTAATGAATGGGAGTAAATGTTAAGGTTATAACAGTCTTCAGGAAATGATGGCATAAAGCCCCTCCCTCGAAAACTCGGGAGTGACAGAAGAGATGCATATAAAGCTAATCTACAGTATAGTTCACAATGTTTTTATTCTGCTGTTTCTAGGCCTCAACACACACAAACAGCCTCTGCTGACTCTGTCCCAGTCTACACAGCGAATCAGGCAAGTGCACCACAAGCATAAGCTCTAGTGGCTATTGTAAATAATGAAATAGTTGAATTTTTTCTAGTCAAAAATTAGAAAATGTTTAGAATAAAATCCTGGTATGTCACTGTATGGTGAAAGATCTTCTTTCATTTCCCCTATGTTAGTGCTGCAGGAAAATTAAATGTATGCTCCCAGATTGCCCCTCACATTACAGCTGTTTGTGATATATACCCTTAAAAACGCAACCTGCCAATAAAAAAAACACATATTCTTTTTTGAACACCAAAAACATTACACAATCACCCTTCACAAATATAAAAAATAATCTAATGATCTCCTCCTGTATGTTAGAAGGAATAATTTTGCATAGCTAATGACTTGCCCTGAACAATATGTCAGGTGTGATATTTTTTCCCCCGAAGCAGCATATTCAGAAGACGCTCTTCTTTCCTTTATTGCTATCACAGAGAAGAGAGAAAAGATGTTTTTTCCCCATAAAAATAAATAAATAAATAATCATAAAACTAGGAACACTGCAAACATTCACTTACTCATCCCCATCTGCATTTAAATGACACACTAATTCTAAGCAATTCATGTGTGTTCAGGCCTTCATTGCATTGCATGCTATTATATTCACATTGGTATTATGAGGAAAGATGGTAGCATGTTAGCCTTAGAAATAGACGAAGGAGCAAAATAGTCAAAACAGGAGAAAAACCAGAAGCATGTTTACATTCAAGTCTATCAGAAATAATAATCTTCTAGGACAGCAAAAGAAAAGTCAATGTGGTGATTACAACAATGGACATTTGGATCTGAACTGTTTCTATCAACTCTCTTAGAAAAATAACAAGATGCTTTGATATAATAAGCAGTTTTGCACATATTTAATGCTATGAGAGAGCTCCTGCATAAAGGGTCAGCAGATTTGTACCTATGACACTGGCTGACCTGTTACATGTGCACTTGGCAGCTGAAGACATCTGTGTTGGTCCTATGTTCATATGTGTCCACATTGCTGAGAAAAATTATGTTTAATATATGCAAATGAGCCTCTAGGAGCTACGGGTTACACCTAGCTATTACACTTAGAGACCCAGCTCTCTCTGCAACTATTGTGTCCTCTGTGCTTTGATTGACAGGGCCAAGTGGGATAATGTTTACACTGCCTGGTCCTGCCAATGAAACTGCAAATGGCGCAGAAGCTGCAGAGAAAGCGGATCCTCCAGGTTTTCTTCAAAATGGCTATCATTAGAAAAAAAACAATTAGTGACATGTCCTAGGATGAGTAACACAGTTGGAGTCACATGTAGAGAAGGATTTGGGTGTACTTGTAGATCAGCTGCTTCTAATATTATCATATATTAAACGAGGCATGGACTCGCGGAAAACTTTACAAAGCTTTGCTGCGGCCTCATCTGGAATCTGCAGTTTAGTTCTGTATGTCAATTCACATAATGGATGCCCTGGAGCTGGAAAAAGTACAAAGGAGAGCAACTAAACTGATGAGGGACATGGAGGGTCTTAGTTCTGAAGAAAGATTAAAAGGATTACATTAATTTAGTCTTTTGAAGAGACGTCTAAGGGAGGGGGTGCATGATTAACCTATACAAATATATAAATGGGCCATACAAAAAATATGGTGAAAAGCTTTTCTGTGTAAAATCCCCTAAAAAGTCAAGGGGGCACTGCCTCATACTGGAGAAGAAAAAGTTCAGCCTCCAGAGGAGACAAGGCTTCTTTACTGTAAGAACTGTGAATCTTTGGAATAGTCTACCTCAGGACATGGTCACAGCAGGAACAATGGATAGTTTTAAAAAGAGCTTAGATTAATTCTTAAAAGTAAATGACATTAATACTTAGGAAAATGTGTAGAAATCTGGGTCTCAATCACCTTTTTTCTAAAATTCACATACCACCTATCCCTTGGTTGAACTTGATGGACTTCTGTCTTTTTTCGACCATTTTAACTATGTAACTGTAGGATGAGAGAAGAGTCACCTTGTAATTAGTTACATAGCACCCATCTGATGATAGGTTCCCTTTAAGGTGCACAGAAGATCACTGCCCACCACGTTTCTCTCTGTGTTGTTTTCATTTGCAGTTTTTGTCTATACCTGTGCAATGCATATTTATTCCATCTCCTTTTTATCTTCCCAGTACCCAGAGGACAATAGTAATCCAGACACAGGCACGGAATAGAAAGCGTTCTTTCCCTCACTAAAGAAAACATTGCTTGGAATGCATTTTTGCATCTACCAAACGTTCCTCTAATGAGGTTCGAAAATGCTATAAATAACACTAATGAGACTTTGTCTTCCTATGTAATATATTTCCTTGATACCTCTCACAATTCTGTGTATTGTACTCATGACTAAAAGCCAAAGGAACATCTTGCCGCTCTACAGCTAACACTATAAAAAATAAATGAGTTCAGAAATTCTATGGCTGGGATTCAAAAAAAAAAAAAAAAAAAAAAGTAAAAAAAAAAGCAGAGTAATATTATCATTATTTTCTTCCCATAAATAACCATATTAAAAGAAAATGGACTTCCATTAAAAGAGACCTGTCGAGTTTACAGATGGAAGATTAACAGGTAGCCTTGCTATTCGTCTAATGTATTCCAGAAGCCATTGAGGAAGCAGATAGTGCTATGATTGGAAGGGAGAGACTACAGCAATATCACAAGAACTATATAATGGCTCTTCAAAGCTCCAGCCAAGAGCTTTTGCATATGAGAGGATTCAATGCACAGGAGTGTACATAGTTCATAGTCAGTAGCAGGAAAATTGCTATTTCATGGCACTCGGGTGCTCCTGAGAGCATCGGTTTAAGGTCCACAGGGGCTATTGTGTATAATATAAATAAATTCGGTATTTTAGTGACATTCCTTCTGGTATTTCATCCTTTTTTTATGTTTCCAGTAAATTGATCACATTCTGGCTTCTCAACATAAATGCAGGAAGATCCTATTGGGATATGTAATTGTGGAAGATAATTGCATTGAGCTCTTGTATATTTAAAATCATTTGGCGGCAACACCTTATTTTAATGGCACACTCGAGCTGTGCAATGGCTTCTTTTCCCACAGCCACATACTGTAGCTCGTCTCAAGGCTTCTACTGCATACAGAATACACGGGTATTAAAGGCCATCTGTCAGCAGATTTGTACCTATGACACTGGCTGACCTGTTACGTGTGCACTTGGCAGCTGAAGGTTTCTGTGTTGGTCCCATGTTCATATGTGTCCGCATTGCTGAGAAAAATGATGTTTTCATATATGCAAATGAGCCTCTAGGAGCAATTGGGGCATTGTCATTAGACCTAGAGGCTCTGCTCTCTCTGCAACTGCCACGCCCTCTCCACTTTGAATGACAGAGCCCGGAATGATGATGTTTTCACTGCCTGGCCATGTCAATGAAAGTGGAAAGGGCACGGCAGTTGCATAAAGAGCTCAGTCTCTAGAAGTAACATCAATGCCCCCGTTGCTCCTAGAGGCTCATTTCATATATCAAAACATCATTTTCCATATATTAAAACTTCCCTTTTCTCTGCAATATGGGCACATATGAACATGGGACCAACACAGATGTCTTCAGCTGCCAAGTGCACATGTAACAGGTCAGCCAGTTTCTAAAGTACAAATCTGCTGACAGATGCCCTTTAACAAACCTGTAGAAGGATATGTAGCAATGAGTGCTGAGTACCACAGAGATTTATTGCAAGTTGTCAACTCAGGCCACATGAAGACAACTTCTAATCGTTTTAATGGATGTCAGGTGTGATAGCAGTTACTACAGCTATGAGCTGGCCTCCACTGCTGCTCATGTATAATGCCATGGTCAATATGAGCAATAGTAACAGAAGGCCTTTAGTAATGACTGGTCTTACCATAGGTTAGATGGTGCTCTTCGGTTACATGCAGATGTGTCGCCTCCAACTTTTGCACACATTTCTCACAATAAGAATCCAATACATTTTGGCAACGTGCTACAAAAACCTTTGAAAGACTGCTATTCACATCACAACCACTGGGTGGCTACATAAAGACACATACAGCATAAACCTCTCCAACAGAGTAACACAAAAATCTTTTTCTGGGATATATATTGAGCTCAGAGGAAAGATAAGGAAAAACACATCTGTAATTCAATGATACAGGAATCTACTATAAATCTTCTAGACCACTACTAGACAGTGCCTAAAGACTATTGCCATAAGGTGTTCAAATAATACCTAGAAACTAGGGAATTTCTGTTGCCCTGTGTCTATACACAAGGTATAAGATCGCAGAGCACGCTCAGGGTGCTCAGGTCTTCTGGGACAGAGGTGCCCACTTCAATAGAGACAAATGATGCGCCCTGCCTGACTGGTCGTCCATGCTGTCACCAGAAACTAAAGAGAAGCCACCGTCAAAGAATGGAGGGAGACAAATTGAAGGCATGAAGAATCAATACATTTGGCATATTTAGTAAGTAAAGTACAATATAATGTATAATAACTTCAGCAAAGTACAAATAAGAAAATTATCTATCTATCTATCTATCTATCTATCTATCTATCTATCTATCTCTATCTAACATATATATATATTTATTTATTTATCTATTATCTATCTTTCGATCTTTAGCAGTAATGCTTTTTCACTTTTTCATATGTTCACCTTATTTGTCTTAGTGCATGCAGAGTGCTGCTACCTTTTTTGGTATTGTATTTGATTAGCTATGGTAGCTTGCACCTGTCTCTCACCTGTAGGAGGTGCTGTTCCGTTTATGGATAATTATGTCTATATAGGGGAGTGTAGCTTCTTCTGGGAACTTAGCACTCCTGTTCACATGCAGCAGCTTCTGATCAGGTAAGGAGTTCCTTTTGATTCAGACTTTCTGGTTTATGTAGGATGCAGGACAGTGAGAGTAGGACCCATCTAATTGGAAGCCACCTTGTCGGCTGGTGGATGGGCTCGACATATGCATGATCATTTATATGCGCTAAGAGCTTCCATTTTATCTATAAGTCTATTTAGCAGTAATGCTTTTTCACTTTTTTATATATTCACCTTATTTGTCTTAGTGCATGCAGAGTGCTGCTACCTTTTTTGTATTGTATCAATCTATCTATATATTTATCTATCCATCTCTATTTAAAATATCTATCTTTCTTTCTTTCTTTCTTTCTTTCTTTCTTTCTTTCTTTCTTTCTTTCTTTCTTTCTTTCTATCTCTATCTAACATCTTTCTTTCTTTCTTTTTTTTTCTCTATCTAACATCTATCTATCTATCTTCTGTTGACAAGGCAGTAGAAAATTGAACGCATGATCTTCCACATTGCATAAACATTTCTCCAACTTGCAAGGATAATTTTACCATATAATTATTGTCCACAATCATCGAAGTGGATAGAATAAGTATTAATAATAACCAACTGAAATTTACTGAAAACAAAAGCCTATATTGTAACTTGTAAACATAAAATACATATAAAGCTGGTGGTCCCAGTTATCGATAGGTTTCCATCAACAGCAATACAAGTCATGCAGATTGTATATCATGGCTGGAGAGTGCCAGGTTACCTTGGAGGTGAGGCCAGTACTGTAGCTATCCATCCCATACGAAATCTGCAAATAAATGAAAATATTGATTTTGAAGAGCAATTGATCATGAAACCAAGTTCATCATTTATCATCAGAACAAAACTTTACAGCAACAATGCACAATATGTCAGAAAATTTAAAGAAGGATGAAAAATATGGAGCAGAAGAGAACAATTCTCACAATCCATACATCAATTTTGTTTTGTATGTTCAGCTCAGCTACACATTAAACCCATCAATTAAATTACCCACGTTTAATCCTTTTCATGCTGATGGGACTTAGTTGGCAGAGTCAAGGATATTGTTTGTATTGCTCATCTAAAATATTTTATCATTTTTAATGGGTAAAGACTTCATCCTGACCTGTAATTTTATATGTCCATTTTTTTCTTAAAGGGATAGTCCAACAGTTTAATATTGATGGTCTATCATCAGAGTAGGCCATCAATATCTGATTGGCAGGAGTCGAACAACCATGACACCCACGTAGATGAACAGTTACTCAGTAAATCTGATGCCAGCAGCAGATTTATATATATATATACAGTACAGACCACAAGTTTGGACACACCTTCTCATTCAAAGAGTTTTCTGTATTTTCATGACTATGAAAATTGTAGATAATTGTATAGTAGTTGGTCGGCACTTCCTGTATCTGTAGAGGGGTCTGGTGCTCAGTGGTAAGATAATCACACGTTTTTTTGAAAAACCACGGCACTCAGAAGATTTTAGTAGATGAGTGTAATTTATTTTGTCCATCCACAATAGTATTAACAATATCACTTGGCCAACGTTTCGGTCATAACCTGACCTTGATCACGGCCTGTCAATATAATGAAGTATATATTCAATATTTGTGAGATAGAGGTATTACAGGGGGGTTAACAAAATTAATAATAATGATACAAAAAATATAATCCATGATATTAAAGTCCATGACCCTAGTCATCAGGGCAGAGAATCAGATTTCCGATGTGTAGATTTGTCATTAGTAAGATTAAAGATACCGATAACCATCTGGAGATATAAAATATAATAGCATATCAATATAAATGTTTACCTTGAATCATGTATAGGTAGACCACTCTTACTCCATAAAGATCACTTATATATACATATATACGTTCCTGTATATATTCCAGTCATCACCTTAGAGGAGCTTGTTAAAGATATGTAGTATATGACAATCATAAAATTATTGGTAGGTGGTAAAGGAATACACAGGATCATATAACTACATTGGTGGTCAGTGGAGATAACAGCATAATCTATCTAACCGCAACATGTAAATCATTGGTGATCAGTGGGGCTACATACCTTATTGAATCAGACATGAGAGAGGAGGGATGGTTGTCACCGATCTGTAGGTGTACCATCCCTCCAACACGTGCAGCTAAAATAGAGTCCGGGGAGCCGGGAACGCCGGCCGGGCGGCGCGGCGACCCGCGTCATATCCGGCGCATGCGCTGTCCAGAGACCTGGCAGGCGCATGCGCGGTACACGGCCAGAAGCCGATAATAGTGAGGGCAACAGACAGGGGATCCGAGGGCATTTCGGATAGCCTGTAAGCTATAGATAGCTACTGAAAGGAGGGGAGGCAATTATACAAGGCAAATATAGGTAAATAGAGAGAGGGTAGTTTGTACTGACCAAAAACAAACTTAAAACAAACTTCATATATATGTATGTAAAGTAAGGTTAAATATATTACTGAGCATGCATGTTACCTAATTGATATAGTCAGTATATAGACTTATATTAGTATGTGTGAAACTTATCTCTACGTGCTATACTACCTGTTGATGGGTGTTATTTCATTTGGTCTGAAAAGTAAAAGAGATATGATTATTAGTCACAATTATTCAAAGAAAGAGAGTTTGACAAGTTATTGATATTACATCGCCGTGAATAAATCAAACCCACTGTCAAATAAAGTGGTTAATAGGTACAAAAGTCGAACTCTCTGTTGAGTCCACGTGGAGTCAGGGTGCCCAGTTCAAAAATCCAAAAAGCCTCACGTTCTTTGAGTCGTGCTGTTCTATTGCCACCTCTTCGTGCGGGAGGAATCTGTTCCAGGATCTGGAATTTCAACTGGTTTATCTGATGATTGGCGTGGTGGAAAATGATAGGGGATTGGGAGTTCAGTCCTAAGGCACCGAATGTCTGACTTGTGCTTACAAATGCGGTCTCGCACACACTGGGTGGTCTCCCCAACGTATGCGAGGACCGCATGGACAGCGTATGAGATACACTACGTATGAGGATGTGCAAGTGAAGAAGGACTTTGCATGGTATACCTTGCCCGAGTGTGGATGTATAATCCTGTTGCCCTTAATTACATTAGTGCACTGTGCACAGTTCAGGCACGGATAGGTTCCCATTTTTTGGGGGGCTAATGTTCTTTGTCTGCTGGAAGGTTGTAGTGTGCCAATGTCCGCCCTCACCAATTGATCCTTCAGATTACGTGTTCTCTTATAGCACATACGTATGGGATTCATAAATTCCTGAACAGACGGATACGATTGTTGTAAAATGGGCCAGTGTTTGTGAATAATTGTACGGATTTTTGGAATGAATGGATGGTATGTCATTACCAGTGGTATACGGGGTTTGGGGTCCTTTTTACTCTGAATAGAAGTGTGTATTGAGAGGGAGCGATCACGTTCCCTCTCGAGAAGCATTGCCGGATATCCCCTGTTATGAAATTTTTTTGACATTTCTTTGAGACGTGTTTGGCGAAGTTCCGGATTTTTAACTATATTTGTTACACGGTGAAACTGTGAACGTGGTAGTGAATCTTTTGTATTGCTCGGATGACAACTTGAGTATAATAGAAGAGTATTTCTTATCAGTTGGTTTATTGTATAAATCTGTGGTTAATGTACCTGTGGATGTTTTGATAACTATGGTGTCCAAGAAACTGACACTGGTCTGATCGACATAAATGGTAAATTGTAGGTCGGGATCTATATTGTTCAAGTACATGTGGAATTCCGTCAGGGAATTTTGATCTCCTTTCCAAATACAAAAAATGTCATCGATAAAACGATGCCAAGTGACCGCATGTGTTTTAAAATGATCTGTAGGGTAGATATAATCCTCCTCAAACTTTGCCATAAAGGCATTGGCATAGGGGGGCGCTACATTCGCCCCCATTGCGGTACCTTTTTTCTGTATATAGAAATCATCTCCGAAAAGGAAATAATTACGCTCTAATACGAATTGTAGTAATTGTATACAGAAAGTTTGTGTCTGAGATGATAATTCTGAAGTCTGGAGAAGCGAAGATACTGCCTGAATGCCTTTTGAGTGCCTTTTACACCATTTCACAGTTGAACAGGAATTACAGAGATTCTTTAGGTCTCTACGACTTAAAGTACACTTTGCATCAATAACTGAAACATCACCGACACCTCCTAGTTTGCCTACACCTACTACTGCTCTATCCATTAAACAACTGGGCCTGAGGAATAAAAGCAATTTTATGCCTCCAAAACACTACCATGGGGTAGAGGCATTCATTGAAGTAATTGATCGCGAAATCCGAGAAAATGTACAGGCACTTAAAAGAGGGGAACTACATATCCCCAAGAATCTCCCTACTGAAGAACGTATGGCACTAGACACATTACGATCTGACAAAACAATAATAATAAAACCAGCTGACAAAGGGGGCGCAATTGTAGTGATGGACACCTCATTTTATGTCCAGGAAATTAAACGCCAACTAGCAGACACTACAACCTATCAACGTGTAACACAAAACCCAATTTTCACCCTCAAGAAGGATATTGATAGTTTCTTGGAATCACATCTAAGCATGGGCACCATAGATAAGGCCACTTACACATTTCTTTCAAAAGAAAATCCTATAACACCGGTCCTATATACACTCCCGAAAATACATAAGAACCTAACTCACCCACCAGGTAGACCTATAGTGGCCTCAACTGATTCAATTCTCTCTCCCCTATCCATTTTTTTAGAGAAAATAATTACTCCCTTCATTAAACAAACACGATCTTTCCTTCTAGATACATCACACTTTCTATCAATCATCTCAAGAATACAACAGTTACCAGTAGAAAGTCTATTGGTGACATTAGACGTTAATAGCTTATATACTTCCATCTCACACTCAAAAGGCATTCAGGCAGTATCTTCGCTTCTCCAGACTTCAGAATTATCATCTCAGACACAAACTTTCTGTATACAATTACTACAATTCGTATTAGAGCGTAATTATTTCCTTTTCGGAGATGATTTCTATATACAGAAAAAAGGTACCGCAATGGGGGCGAATGTAGCGCCCCCCTATGCCAATGCCTTTATGGCAAAGTTTGAGGAGGATTATATCTACCCTACAGATCATTTTAAAACACATGCGGTCACTTGGCATCGTTTTATCGATGACATTTTTTGTATTTGGAAAGGAGATCAAAATTCCCTGACGGAATTCCACATGTACTTGAACAATATAGATCCCGACCTACAATTTACCATTTATGTCGATCAGACCAGTGTCAGTTTCTTGGACACCATAGTTATCAAAACATCCACAGGTACATTAACCACAGATTTATACAATAAACCAACTGATAAAAATACTCTTCTATTATACTCAAGTTGTCATCCGAGCAATACAAAAGATTCACTACCACGTTCACAGTTTCACCGTGTAACAAATATAGTTAAAAATCCGGAACTTCGCCAAACACGTCTCAAAGAAATGTCAAAAAAATTTCAGAACAGGGGATATCCGGCAATGCTTCTCGAGAGGGAACGTGATCGCTCCCTCTCAATACACACTTCTATTCAGAGTAAAAAGGACCCCAAACCCCGTATACCACTGGTAATGACATACCATCCATTCATTCCAAAAATCCGTACAATTATTCACAAACACTGGCCCATTTTACAACAATCGTATCCGTCTGTTCAGGAATTTATGAATCCCATACGTATGTACTATAAGAGAACACGTAATCTGAAGGATCAATTGGTGAGGGCGGACATTGGCACACTACAACCTTCCAGCAGACAAAGAACATTAGCCCCCCAAAAAATGGGAACCTATCCGTGCCTGAACTGTGCACAGTGCACTAATGTAATTAAGGGCAACAGGATTATACATCCACACTCGGGCAAGGTATACCTTGCAAAGTCCTTCTTCACTTGCACATCCTCATACGTAGTGTATCTCATACGCTGTCCATGCGGTCTCGCATACGTTGGGGAGACCACCCAGTGTGTGCGAGACCGCATTTGTAAGCACAAGTCAGACATTCGGTGCCTTAGGACTGAACTCCCAATCCCCTATCATTTCCACCACGCCAATCATCAGATAAACCAGTTGAAATTCCAGATCCTGGAACAGATTCCTCCCGCACGAAGAGGTGGCAATAGAACAGCACGACTCAAAGAACGTGAGGCTTTTTGGATTTTTGAACTGGGCACCCTGACTCCACGTGGACTCAACAGAGAGTTCGACTTTTGTACCTATTAACCACTTTATTTGACAGTGGGTTTGATTTATTCACGGCGATGTAATATCAATAACTTGTCAAACTCTCTTTCTTTGAATAATTGTGACTAATAATCATATCTCTTTTACTTTTCAGACCAAATGAAATAACACCCATCAACAGGTAGTATAGCACGTAGAGATAAGTTTCACACATACTAATATAAGTCTATATACTGACTATATCAATTAGGTAACATGCATGCTCAGTAATATATTCAACCTTACTTTACATACATATATATGAAGTTTGTTTTAAGTTTGTTTTTGGTCAGTACAAACTACCCTCTCTCTATTTACCTATATTTGCCTTGTATAATTGCCTCCCCTCCTTTCAGTAGCTATCTATAGCTTACAGGCTATCCGAAATGCCCTCGGATCCCCTGTCTGTTGCCCTCACTATTATCGGCTTCTGGCCGTGTACCGCGCATGCGCCTGCCAGGTCTCTGGACAGCGCATGCGCCGGATATGACGCGGGTCGCCGCGCCGCCCGGCCGGCGTTCCCGGCTCCCCGGACTCTATTTTAGCTGCACGTGTTGGAGGGATGGTACACCTACAGATCGGTGACAACCATCCCTCCTCTCTCATGTCTGATTCAATAAGGTATGTAGCCCCACTGATCACCAATGATTTACATGTTGCGGTTAGATAGATTATGCTGTTATCTCCACTGACCACCAATGTAGTTATATGATCCTGTGTATTCCTTTACCACCTACCAATAATTTTATGATTGTCATATACTACATATCTTTAACAAGCTCCTCTAAGGTGATGACTGGAATATATACAGGAACGTATATATGTATATATAAGTGATCTTTATGGAGTAAGAGTGGTCTACCTATACATGATTCAAGGTAAACATTTATATTGATATGCTATTATATTTTATATCTCCAGATGGTTATCGGTATCTTTAATCTTACTAATGACAAATCTACACATCGGAAATCTGATTCTCTGCCCTGATGACTAGGGTCATGGACTTTAATATCATGGATTATATTTTTTGTATCATTATTATTAATTTTGTTAACCCCCCTGTAATACCTCTATCTCACAAATATTGAATATATACTTCATTATATTGACAGGCCGTGATCAAGGTCAGGTTATGACCGAAACGTTGGCCAAGTGATATTGTTAATACTATTGTGGATGGACAAAATAAATTACACTCATCTACTAAAATCTTCTGAGTGCCGTGGTTTTTCAAAAAAAATATGAAAATTGTAGACTCACACTGAAGATATCAAAACTATGAATTAACACATGTGGAATTATATACTTAACAAAAAAGTGTGAAACAAGTGAAAATATGTCTTATATTCTAGGTTCTTCAAAGTAGCCACCTTTTGCTTTGATTACTGCTTTGCACACTCTTGGCATTCTCTTGATGAGCTTCAAGAAGTAGTCACCTGAAATGGTATTCCAACAGTCTTGAAGGAGTTCCCAGAGATGCTTAGCACTTGTTGGCCCTTTTGCCTTCACTCTGCGGTCCAGCTCACCCCAAACCATCTCGATTGGGTTCAGGTCTGGTGACTGTGGAGGCCAGGTCATCTGGCGTAGCACCCCATCACTCTCCTTTTTGGTCAAATAGCCCTTACACAGCCTGGAGGTGTGTTTGGGGTCATTGTCCTGTTGATAAATAAATGATGGTCCAACTAAACGCAAACCGGATGGAATAGCATGCCGCTGCAAGCTCGTTCAGTATGCCTTCAATTTTGAATAAATCCCCAACAGTGTCACCAGCAAAGCACCCCCACACCATCACACCTCCTCCTCCATGCTTCACGGTGGGAACCAGGCATGTAGAGTCCATCCGTTCACCTTTTCTGCGTCGCACAAAGACACGGTGGTTGGGACCAAAGATCTCAATTTTGGACTCATCAGACCAAAGACAGATTTCCACTGGTCTAATGTCCATTCCTTGTGTTCTTTAGCCCAAACAAGTCTCTTCTGCTTGTTGCCTGTCCTTAGCAGTGGTTTCCTAGCAGCTATTTTACCATGAAGGCCTGCTGCACACAGTCTCTTCTTAACAGTTGTTGTAGAGATGTGTCTGCTGCTAGAACTCTGTGTGGCATTGACCTGGTCTCTAATCTGAGCTGCTTTTAACCTGCGATTTCTGAGGCTGGTGACTCGGATGAACTTATCCTCCGCAGCAGAGGTGACTCTTGGTCTTCCTTTCCTGGGGCGTTCCTCATGTGAGCCAGTTTGTTTGTAGTGCTTGATGGTTTTTGCGACTGCACTTGGGGACACTTTCAAAGTTTTTCCAATTTTTCGGACTGACTGACCTTCATTTCTTAAAGTAATGATGGCCACTCGTTTTTCTTTACTTAGCTGCTTTTTTCTTGCCATAATACAAATTCTAACAGTCTATTCAGTAGGACTATCAGCTGTGTATCCACCTGACTTCTGCCCACACAACTCATCGTCCCAACCCCTTTTATAAGGCAAGAAATCCAACTTATTAAACCTGACAGGGCACACCTGTGAAGTGAAAACCATTTCAGGTGACTACCTCTTGAAGCTCATCAAGAGAATGCCAAGAGTGTGCAAAGCAGTAATCAAATTTGAAGAACCTAGAATATAAGACATATTTTCAGTTGTTTCACACCTTTTTGTTAAGTATATAATTCCACATGTGTTAATTCATAGTTTTGATGGCTTAAGTGTGAATCTACAATTTTCCAATTTTCAGAGTCATGAAAATACAGAAAACGCTTTGAATTAGAAGGTGTGTCCAAACTTGTGGTTTGTAATATATATATATATATATATATATATATATATATATATATTTATATTTATTTTAATTTTTTTTTTAACTCACATATCTAAAGAAGTTTCTTCTCTTCTTGTGGGTGGGTGGCAGCTCATCAAGCACTTTTATTTTGCAGTTAGCTCTTATCTCCTTTCTCCCCTGCGCAGAAAATAGTCCCTCAAATACAGCTCCAGAGATACATATGGTATGCAATGTCCACACAATTTCCTTCTCCAGAGAGATATATGTGTAGCTATATATTTCTATGAATTTACAAGTAGGTAAGAATGAAGGAAAGGTGTTTGGACCACTTCACCTGCTTGGCTATGAGATCACTACACCTGCACTAAGAGGAGGAAGATAGCAGAGAAACTGCTGAGCATATTAGTCTATCTATGAAGAAGCTGGACTACAAGGATAAACAGCAAGGGCGTTATCAGAGAGAAAAAAGTAACATGCATAAAAAGGGGGACATTTACTAATCCATTTACACCACTTTTGTAGCGTAAATAGGTCACAAATTTTGCCACATGCTATTTATGTTGTAAAATTTACAACTTTTCCCCAGCAAGGGAAAACAATGGCTTGAGCGTAGAAGCAAGCAGGCCCAGCTGATTTATCATTTTTCACTCTGGTTTTTGGCATGGAACTTGGCTTAAATCTACACCAACATGAGGGCTGGCGTAGAGTTAAGTGTGCCGCATGGCCTGCCAGACAAAGTGCCAAACATAGAGGCCTAGAAAACGTCGGTCTTAAAGAGTTCCTGATTTTTTTTTTTTTTTATAAAAACTGGCTGTGCTATTTGTACAATAATAAGTGTGAAGGAACATTTATGTCCTAATATCTCTTTCAGCCTTATTATTCCCTGTCAGCTGCAAAGCTAGATGCATTTCACTCAAAAGCAGGAGGCATTTCCCTTCTATGCATGTCTTCCAGCACTGTACTACTGTGACATCCTACATCCTTTCCCTTACTTCCCACTATATTTATTTTTAGCTCTGGAACTCAGAAAACTGCTAAAGAATGAGATATCACACTTACAGAAAGGCAGGACAACCATCTGATGTTTAGAAGCAGTGTGGAAGCAGTTGTTTTATCAGGCTCACAATCTCAGCTAGCTGTGACGAAGCCCCATCGCCTGTGAGCTGTCTTCTGAGTCTCTGTTACTAGGGATGCATCTTGCCTGACAACAGACAGTGGACTGTAACTTAGGTGGAAGTGAGAGCTCTAGTGGTGATTATTTTACAGCTATTTTCAGGTGGATTTAGGCAGATTTATTAAATTAAATGATATTCAAATTTGCTAGTTGAACCATTCTCTATTAAACGAAATTAAGTTCAGTGAAAGTACAGTGACCCTTTAACAAATGTCCCCCAGTATTTTTATTGGATGTGTATTGTTGTAATATTGCAATGCCCTATTTATTGCATAGTAATACTTTTCATGCTGGCCATAGACTTCTAGTATGACGTAAATCAATATGGAATGCCTCTTATAGGATTCCGTGGCATATGCTGTCATAGAATTCTGTTTTGGTCCGTGGTAAGAGAATCCATTATGGATAACCCGAACACCAAACTTGCAAATCGCAAGTTTGCTCAACACTAGTTGTGGTACATGTTTCCACACAATTTTGTTATGGCTGAAAGTAAGGATAGCTTTTAGCAGAGGTTTGAAATCTTCCTGTGTATTTTGCAAATACAGGGTTACTAGTAGTAAAAGGGTTTTCTGATTTTGATGACCTATCCTTAGAATAGGTCATTAGTATGTGGCCCTACACCCCGCACCCCCATCCATCAGCTGTACCCTGCAGCCTAGCACTCTGAATGGAACAGGAAGCACAGCTTTGTTCAAAGAGTAGTCATCGTGCCAGGTTACTGCAGCTAAGATGCCATTGCAGTGAATGGAAGCTGATCTACAGTAACCCGGCATGGCCACTATACATTGAACAGGGCTGTGCTTCCTGCTCCACTCAGAGTGCTAGAACTAGTGCCAGTAAAAGCCAGGAAGGAAAAGAGCCCATCTCTGGAAAAAAGAGATACCAGAACTGGAAATTCCAGAAGATGTTTTGGTAGGATGTAAGAGGATATGCTTTTGTAACGGTAAATGAGGTGTGGAGGGAAACACAATTCCTCATTATACATAGAGCAATCTATGGTTATTACTCCCGAAAATGTCAAAGAGACAAAATGACCAGATGTCCCAAATGTCAGATAAAAAGCATCAATATTTTCCATGGTCTCTAAGGTGTGTGAATTTTGGGGGAAGATATGTCAACTATTACTAGAGATGAGCGAGTAGTGAAATATTCGAAAGTTCGAAATTCGATTCGAATAGACCGCAAAATTCGACTATTCGACCGAATATCGAATCCCATTAAAGTCTATGGGAAAAAAATGCTCGCCACTTGGAAATCTCAATTCGACCACTTGGAGGTCACCAAGTCCACCCTGAAACCTCAGAAAAGGATGCCAACACTGCTGGAATGCAACTGGGACAGCAGGGGAAGCATGTCTGGGTGCATATAACGCGCCCAAGTCGCACTATTACGCCACTATCACAGCCTCTCAACAATACACTCCAAAGACAATCTAACCTCTCTGTAAAGTGAGACCATACAAGGAAACCTTCTTTCCTCTACATTGCCATGGACCCCAAGCCAAACTAGACAAAAAAGAAGATGAAATTCTGCACCCCTTAAAATCACGTTGCCTATGACAACCACAGATGGCATAGGCAAGGGGGAAATCAAATAGACCCCACCCCTAATTGTCATTGTGTGTGTGTGTGAGATGTGGTCAGACATGTCTTCTTTAAAATGTAAAAACAACTCAAACACATGCAGAAGCCTTAAAATGCCCAAATTGTTGGCGCTAGAGATGTCAGTGACCCGACCTGGCCAGTGTCATGTCTAGCAGGTAAAGCAGTGGGGATGTTGAGGGATGCGTAGGACCGCAAAAGGCAGGAAGAGGCCGTGGGCTGGCCAGAGGCTCATGGAAAATTTTGTGGAGGCCCAAGAGGTGAGACGTCTTAAAAATTGTGTGGAGGCTAAAGAGGTGAGACCTCTTAAAAATTATGTGGAGGCCCAAGAGCTGAGACCTCTTAAAAATTAGGTGGAGGCCCAAGAGGTGAGATCTCTTAAAAATTATGTGGAGGCCCAAGAGGTGAGACCTCTTAAACATTTTGTGGAGGCCCAAGAGGTGAGACCTCTTAAAAATTATGTGGAGGCCCAAGAGGTGAGACCCGTTAAAAATTGTATGGAGGCTAAAGAGGTGAGACCTCTTAAAAATTGTTTGTAGGCCCAAGAGGTGAGACCTCTTAAAGATTTTGTGCAGGCCCAAGAGGTGAGACCTCTTAAAGATTTTGTGGAGGCCCAAGAGGTGAGACCTCTTAAAAATTATGTGGAGGCCCAAGAGGTGAGACCTCCTAAAGATTTTGTGGAGGCCCAAGAGGTGACACCTCTTAAAGATTTTGTGCAGGCCCAAGAGGTGAGACCTCTTAAAGATTTTGTGGAGGCCCAAGAGGTGAGACCTCTTAAAGATTTTGTGGAGGCCCAAGAGGTGAGACCTCTTAAAAATTATGTGGAGGCCCAAGAGGTGAGACCTGTTAAAAATTATGTGGAGGCCCAAGAGGTTAGACCTCTTAAACATTTTGTGGAGGCCCAAGAGGTGAGACCTCTTAAAGATTTTGTGGAGGCCCAAGAGGTGAGACCTCTTAAAAATTATGTGGAGGCCCAAGAGGTGAGACCTCCTAAAGATTTTGTGGAGGCCCAAGAGGTGACACCTCTTAAAAATTATGTGGAGGCCCAAGAGGTGAGACCTCTTAAAGATTTTGTGGAGGCCCAAGAGGTGAGACCTCTTAAAGATTTTGTGGAGGCCCAAGAGGTGAGACCTCTTAAAAATTATGTGGAGGCCCAAGAGGTGAGACCTGTTAAAAATTATGTGGAGGCCCAAGAGGTGAGACCTCTTAAACATTTTGTGGAGGCCCAAGAGGTGAGACCTCTTAAAAATTATGTGGAGGCCCAAGAGGTGAGACCTCTTAAAGATTTTGTGGAGGCCCAAGAGGTGAGACCTCTTAAAGATTTTGTGCAGGCCCAAGAGGTGAGACCTCTTAAAGATTTTGTGGAGGCCCAAGAGGTGAGACCTCTTAAAGATTTTGTGGAGGCCCAAGAGGTGAGACCTCTTAAAAATTATGTGGAGGCCCAAGAGGTGAGACCTGTTAAAAATTATGTGGAGGCCCAAGAGGTGACACCTCTTAAACATTTTGTGGAGGCCCAAGAGGTGAGACCTCTTAAAAATTATGTGGAGGCCCAAGAGGTGAGACCTCTTAAAGATTTTGTGGAGGCCCAAGAGGTGAGACCTCTTAAAGATTTTGTGCAGGCCCAAGAGGTGAGACCTGTTAAAAATTATGTGGAGGCCCAAGAGGTGAGACCTCTTAAAGATTTTGTGCAGGCCCAAGAGGTGAGACCTGTTAAAAATTATGTGGAGGCCCAAGAGGTGAGACCTCTTAAAGATTTTGTGCAGGCCCAAGAGGTGAGACCTGTTAAAAATTATGTGGAGGCCCAAGAGGTGAGACCTCTTAAAGATTTTGTGCAGGCCCAAGAGGTGAGACCTGTTAAAAATTATGTGGAGGCCCAAGAGGTGAGACGGGTTAAAAATTATGTGGAGGCCCAAGAGGTGAGACCTCTTAAACATTTTGTGGAGGCCCAAGAGGTGAGACCTCTTAAAAATTATGTGGAGGCCCAAGAGGTGAGACCTCTTAAACATTTTGCGGAGGCCCAAGAGGTGAGACCTCTTAAACATTTTGTGCAGGCCCAAGAGGTGAGACCTCTTAAAAATTATGTGGAGGCCCAAGAGGTGAGACCTGTTAAAAATTATATGGAGGCCCAAGAGGTGAGACCTCTTAAACATTTTGTGGAGGCCCAAGAGGTGAGCCATAAATATATAAATTTTTCTTATTTACGGAGCAATTCTACGGCGGTTAAGGAGGAGGAGGAGGAGGTGGAGGAGGAAATGGCACTTCATACAGATGGCACTTCACTTTTGGCTGCTTTCCACGGTTGGAGAAGCAAAGTCCGGGTCAATCCACTTGCTGTTCATTTTGATTAGCGTCAGCCTGTCGGCACTGTCGGTTGACAGGCGGCTGCGCTTATCGGTTATAATGCCCCCGGCTGCGCTGAACACCCTTTCTGATAGCACGCTGGCGGCAGGGCAGGCAAGCACCTCCAAGGCGTACAGGGACAGTTCCAGCCACGTGTCCAACTTGGAGACCCAGTAAGTGTAGGACGCCGAGGGATCGGGGAGGACAGGGGTACGGTCTGCCAGGTACTCCCGCAACATCCGCCGATACTTGTCCCTCCTGCTGATAGCGGGCCCCGCAGTGATGGAAGTTGCACGAGGGGGTGCCATGAACGTATCCCACACCTTGGAGAGTGTTCCCCTGGTGGCTGTGGGCCTGATAGATGTTGTGGGACTCTGGGAGACCCTCTCCTCTCTGCCGCCAGCGATGGTGGGTGGGAAAATCTCCATCATGTTCTGCACGAGTTCCCTCTGGTATTCCAGCAATCGATTCGTCCTCTCCTCTACCGGAATAAAAGAGGAGACGTTATCTTTATACCGGGGGTCCAGGAGTGCGAAGACCCAGTACAGTTTGTTCTCCACTATCCGGACAACACGTGTGTCCCGGGAAAAGCAGCCCAGCATGAAGTCAGCCATGTGTGCCAGACTCTGAATAGGCATGACCTCACTGCCCCCACCAGAAGGATCACTTGCCATTTCCTCCTCTTCCTCTTCCGCCTCCTCTCCGCCCCATCCGCGCTGAACCAATGGGACGCACACAGCCTGACTGCTACCCTCGCCGCCAGCATCCTCCTCCTCTTCCACAGCCACCTCCACGTCGTCCTCCTCCTCATCCTCCTCCTCCTGCAACTGCCACCGTGAAGCAGACAAAAGTGTGGTCTGACTGTGTAGCTCCGTTGCGTCTCCTCCTACCCCCGTCTCCTCTGCGTGCAATGCGTTCTCCCTTATTGCGATGAGCGATTCTTTAAGGACGCATAGGAGCGGGATGGTTACGCTCACTATAGCGTCCTCGCTGCTGACCTTCTTGGTGGACTCCTCAAAGATACGCAGTACATCGCATATGTCTGCCATCCATGGCCACTCGTGGTTGGCAAACTGAGGGAGCTGAGTTGGAGGCACGCGTGGATTCATAATCTGGTACTCCATCAATGCTCTCTGCTGCTCACACACCCTGGCCAACATGGAATAGGTGGAATTCCAGCGAGTCGGCAGGTCGCACAACAGCCGATGTTCAGGCAAATGGAGGCGTTGCTGGAGTTTTTTAAGCTAGCAGCAGCTACAGTTGACTTCCGAAAGTGAGCGCACAAGCGCCGCACTTTCACCAGTAGCTCTGCCAGGTTGGGGTAAGTCTTTAGAAATTTTTGGACTACCAGATTAAAAACGTGGGCCAGGCATGGTACGTGATCGAGTTCGGCAAGCTCCAGAGCCGCCACCAGGTTACGGCCGTTATCGCACACGACCATGCCTGGTCCTAGCTGCAGCGGCGACAGCCACATCTCCGTCTGCTGCAATATGGCGTCCCTCACCTCTGGGGCGCTGTGCTTCCTGTCGCCCAAGCTGATGAGCTTAAGCACCGCCTGCTGACGTCTCCCCGCGCCAGTGCTGCAACGCTTCCAGCTAGCGGCTGAGGGCGATGTTAAGGCAGAGGAGGAGGAGGAGGAGGAGGAGGAGGAGGGGGGTTTATCAGAACCCATGCTGGCAATCTTGGGCGGGGGTGGTAGGTAGGCCGTCTCTGTTTGCGACCCCGTCCCCGCTTCCACTACATTCACCCAGTGTGCCGTCAAAGAGATGTAGCGTCCCTGGCCGCAAGCGCTTGTCCACGAGTCGGTGGTCAAGTGGACCTTTGCGCTGACTGCGTACCTCAGGGCCCGCCTGATGTTACGCGACACGTGCTGGTGCAGGGCGGGGACGGCACTCCGGGAAAAGTAGTGGCGGCTGGGGACGGAATAGCGAGGTGCGGCAGCCGCCATCAGGTCGCGGAAGGCCTGCGTCTCCACAAGCCTAAACGGCAACATCTCCAGGGCCAGCAGTTTGGAGATGTGGCAGTTTAAGGCTTGGGCTTGGGGGTGACTCGAGGCGTACTTCCGCCTGCGGTCGAACGCCTGCGAGATGGACAGTTGTTGGGACGAGGAGTGTGAAGGTGCAGGCGAAGAGGCGGGGGAAGGGGAGGCTGAAGGAGAAGGCCCCAAAGTAGCCGAGGCAGAGGCAGATGTGGAGGTGTCCTGGCTGGAGGTCTGGACCGCAGTGGCAGCACACAACAAAGGGGAAGAGGCAGTGGCAGCAGGACCGGGCGCAGGTTGTATTGCGTTTGCTCTCTCCCACTCAGCCCAGTGCTTGACTTCCAAGTGACGCCGCATGCCTGAGGTGGTCAGATTGCTCTTCTCAGAGCCCCTACTCAGTTTTGAGTGGCAGAGTGTGCAAACCGCGCTCAGTTTGTCATCCGCACAAACATTAAAAAATCTCCACACCACAGAAGTACGAGGCCTGGATGGGGGAGCTTCGCGCGACTGCCCGCTGCCGGGAACAGCTTCGGCCGTGCTGGCTGTGGCCTCACTACTCTGTCTGGACTGTCCTCTGCCTCTGGACATCCCTCTGCCTGTGGACATCCCTCTGCCTCTGGACATCCCTCTGCCTCTGGACATCCCTCTGCCTCTGGACATCCCTCTGCCTCTTGCTGCCTTTTTCGGTGCTGCGCAGACCACCACCTCTCCACTGCTTTCCCCGCTGGACATCACCCCTGGCCAAGTGGGGTCGGTCATTTCGTCATCCACCACCTCCTCTTCCTCACTCTGCTCCTCCTCCTGCCCACTGGACATTCCAACAGCCTCCCTTGATGGCAACTGCGTCTCATCATCATCATCGCTCATGATAACAGATGCTGGTTCAGGGTCTACATCAGCAGGAGATGGCGAATACTCAAGTGTTTGGGCATCACTACAAACAAATTCCTCTGCTAGCTCCTGGGATTCTTCCGGCACATCTGAAAAAGGACCCGAAAAGAGCTCCTGGGAGGGGTCAAGGGTGGGATGACTCTGTTGGCCAGGTGTGGAGGAAGGAGGGTCAGAGTGAGACTGTGTGGATGACTGGCTGGTGGACAACTGTGTGGAAGCGCTATCGGCTATCCATTGCACCACCTGTTCAACCTGCTCAGGCCTCAACAGCGGTGTAACTCGCCCCCTGCTTAACTGTCCCATAAAGGCAGGGATTCTGGATGAGTGGGATCCTGGCTGACCCTCACCAGCACGCATTGTATCCCCACTGCTTCAACAAGGCCACCAACAGCATTTCCGCGCCCCCGTCCTCGTCCACGTCCGATTCCGCTAGCCCCCCTCCGCATTTTATTTTTTTTGGTTGCAAATACAATATTTGGGTATATAATTAGGTATGTGAAATAATTTAGCAAGAGAACGCACAGTATAGTGGCCAATTAAAAGGCCTAGATATTGTATATTTCAAGGTACACAGCCGTGTACTAACTGAACAGACGGTGGGTATTTACACCAGGTATGTGAAATAATTTAGCAAGAGAACGCACAGTACAGTGGCCAATTAAAAGGCCTAGATATTGTATATTTCAAGGTACACTGCCGTGTACTAACTGTACAGACGGTGGGTATTTACACCAGGTATGTGAAATAATTTAGCAAGAGAACGCACAGTACAGTGGCCAATTAAATGGCCTTAGATATTGTATATTTCAAGGTACACAGCCGTTGTTACTAACTGAACAGACGGTGGTTATTTACACCAGGTATGTGAAATAATTTAGCAAGAGAACGCACAGTACAGTGGCCAATTAAAACGCCTAGATATTGTATATTTCAAGGTACACTGCCGTGTACTAACTGTACAGACGGTGGGTATTTACACCAGGTATGTGAAATAATTTAGCAAGAGAACACACAGTACAGTGGCCAATTAAAAGGCCTAGATATTGTATATTTCAAGGTACACAGCCGTGTACTAACTGAACAGACGGTGGGTATTTACACCAGGTATGTGAAATAATTTAGCAAGAGAACGCACAGTACAGTGGCCAATTAAAAGGCCTAGATATTGTATATTTCAAGGTACACTGCCGTGTACTAACTGTACAGACGGTGGGTATTTACACCAGGTATGTGAAATAATTTAGCAAGAGAACGCACAGTACAGTGGCCAATTAAAAGGCCTAGATATTCTATATTTCAAGGTACACAGCCGTGTACTAACTGAACAGACGGTGGGTATTTACACCAGGTATGTGAAATAATTTAGCAAGAGAACGCACAGTATAGTGGCAAATTAAAAGGCCTAGATATTGTATATTTCAAGGTACACTGCCGTGTACTAACTGTACAGACGGTGGGTATTTACACCAGGTATGTGAAATAATTTAGCAAGAGAACACACAGTACAGTGGCCAATTAAAAGGCCTAGATATTGTATATTTCAAGGTACACAGCCGTGTACTAACTGAACAGACGGTGGGTATTTACACCAGGTATGTGAAATAATTTAGCAAGAGAACGCACAGTACAGTGGTCAATTAAAAGGCCTAGATATTGTATATTTCAAGGTACACAGCCGTGTACTAACTGAACAGACGGTGGGTATTTACACCAGGTATGTGAAATAATTTAGCAAGAGAACGCACAGTACAGTGGTCAATTAAAAGGCCTAGATATTGTATATTTCAAGGTACACAGCCGTGTACTAACTGAACAGACGGTGGGTATTTACACCAGGTATGTGAAATAATTTAGCAAGAGAACGCACAGTATAGTGGCCAATTAAAAGGCCTAGATATTGTATATTTCAAGGTACACTGCCGTGTACTAACTGTACAGACGGTGGGTATTTACACCAGGTATGTGAAATAATTTAGCAAGAGAACGCACAGTACAGTGGCCAATTAAATGGCCTAGATATTGTATATTTCAAGGTACACAGCCGTGTACTAACTGAACAGACGGTGGGTATTTACACCAGGTATGTGAAATAATTTAGCAAGAGAACGCACAGTACAGTGGCCAATTAAAAGGCCTAGATATTGTATATTTCAAGTACACAGCCGTGTACTAACTGAACAGACGGTGGGTATTTACACCAGGTATGTGAAATAATTTAGCAAGAGAACGCACAGTACAGTGGCCAATTAAAAGGCCTAGATATTGTATATTTAAAGGTACACAGCCGTGTACTAACTGAACAGGCGGTGGGTATTTACACCAGGTATGTGAAATAATTTAGCAAGAGAACGCACAGTATAGTGGCAAATTAAAAGGCCTAGATATTGTATATTTCAAGGTACACTGCCGTGTACTAACTGTACAGACGGTGGGTATTTACACCAGGTATGTGAAATAATTTAGCAAGAGAACGCACAGTATAGTGGCAAATTAAAAGGCCTAGATATTGTATATTTCAAGGTACACAGCCGTGTACTAACTGTACAGACGGTGGGTATTTACACCAGGTATGTGAAATAATTTAGCAAGAGAACGCACAGTACAGTGGCCAATTAAATGGCCTAGATATTCTATATTTCAAGGTACAAAGCCGTGTACTAACTGAACAGACGGTGGGTATTTACACCAGGTATGTGAAATAATTTAGCAAGAGAACGCACAGTACAGTGGCCAATTAAAAGGCCTAGATATTGTATATTTCAAGGTACACAGCCGTGTACTAACTGAACAGACGGTGGGTATTTACACCAGGTATGTGAAATAATTTAGCAAGAGAACGCACAGTATAGTGGCCAATTAAAAGGCCTAGATATTGTATATTTCAAGGTACACTGCCGTGTACTAACTGTACAGACGGTGGGTATTTACACCAGGTATGTGAAATAATTTAGCAAGAGAACGCACAGTACAGTGGCCAATTAAAAGGCCTAGATATTGTATATTTCAAGGTACACAGCCGTGTACTAACTGAACAGACGGTGGGTATTTACACCAGGTATGTGAAATAATTTAGCAAGAGAACGGACAGTATAGTGGCAAATTAAAAGGCCTAGATATTGTATATTTCAAGGTACACTGCCGTGTACTAACTGTACAGACGGTGGGTATTTACACCAGGTATGTGAAATAATTTAGCAAGAGAACGCACAGTATAGTGGCAAATTAAAAGGCCTAGATATTGTATATTTCAAGGTACACAGCCGTGTACTAACTGTACAGACGGTGGGTATTTACACCAGGTATGTGAAATAATTTAGCAAGAGAACGCACAGTACAGTGGCCAATTAAATGGCCTAGATATTGTATATTTCAAGGTACACAGCCGTGTACTAACTGTACAGACGGTGGGTATTTACACCAGGTATGTGAAATAATTTAGCAAGAGAACGCACAGTACAGTGGCCAATTAAAAGGCCTAGATATTGTATATTTCAAGGTACACAGCCATGTACTAACTGTACAGACGGTGGGTATTTACACCAGGTATGTGAAATAATTTAGCAAGAGAACGCACAGTACAGTGGCCAATTAAATGGCCTAGATATTGTATATTTCAAGGTACACAGCCGTGTACTAACTGTACAGACGGTGGGTATTTACACCAGGTATGTGAAATAATTTAGCAAGAGAACGCACAGTACAGTGGCCAATTAAAAGGCCTAGATATTGTATATTTCAAGGTACACAGCCATGTACTAACTGAACAGACGGTGGGTATTTACACCAGGTATGTGAAATAATTTAGCAAGAGAACGCACAGTACAGTGGCCAATTAAAAGGCCTAGATATTGTATATTTCAAGGTACACAGCCGTGTACTAACTGAACAGACGGTGGGTATTTACACCAGGTATGTGAAATAATTTAGCAAGAGAACGCACAGTACAGTGGGCCAATTAAAAGGCCTAGATATTGTATATTTCAAGGTACACAGCCGTGTACTAACTGAACAGACGGTGGGTATTTACACCAGGTATGTGAAATAATTTAGCAAGAGAACGGACAGTATAGTGGCAAATTAAAAGGCCTAGATATTGTATATTTCAAGGTACACTGCCGTGTACTAACTGTACAGACGGTGGGTATTTACACCAGGTATGTGAAATAATTTAGCAAGAGAACGCACAGTATAGTGGCAAATTAAAAGGCCTAGATATTGTATATTTCAAGGTACACAGCCGTGTACTAACTGAACAGACGGTGGTATTTACACCAGGTATGTGAAATAATTTAGCAAGAGAACGCACAGTATAGTGGCCAATTAAAAGGCCTAGATATTGTATATTTCAAGGTACACTGCCGTGTACTAACTGTACAGACGGTGGGTATTTACACCAGGTATGTGAAATAATTTAGCAAGAGAACGCACAGTACAGTGGCCAATTAAATGGCCTAGATATTGTATATTTCAAGGTACACAGCCGTGTACTAACTGAACAGACGGTGGGTATTTACACCAGGTATGTGAAATAATTTAGCAAGAGAACGCACAGTATAGTGGCCAATTAAAAGGCCTAGATATTGTATATTTCAAGGTACACTGCCGTGTACTAACTGTACAGACGGTGGGTATTTACACCAGGTATGTGAAATAATTTAGCAAGAGAACACACAGTACAGTGGCCAATTAAAATGGCCTAGATATTGTATATTTCAAGGTACACAGCCGTGTACTAACTGAACAGACGGTGGGTATTTACACCAGGTATGTGAAATAATTTAGCAAGAGAACGCACAGTACAGTGGCCAATTAAAAGGCCTAGATATTGTATATTTCAAGGTACACAGCCGTGTACTAACTGAACAGACGGTGGGTATTTACACCAGGTATGTGAAATAATTTAGCAAGAGAACGGACAGTATAGTGGCAAATTAAAAGGCCTAGATATTGTATATTTCAAGGTACACTGCCGTGTACTAACTGTACAGACGGTGGGTATTTACACCAGGTATGTGAAATAATTTAGCAAGAGAACGCACAGTATAGTGGCAAATTAAAAGGCCTAGATATTGTATATTTCAAGGTACACAGCCGTGTACTAACTGTACAGACGGTGGGTATTTACACCAGGTATGTGAAATAATTTAGCAAGAGAACGCACAGTACAGTGGCCAATTAAATGGCCTAGATATTGTATATTTCAAGGTACACAGCCGTGTACTAACTGAACAGACGGTGGGTATTTACACCAGGTATGTGAAATAATTTTAGCAAGAGAACGCACAGTACAGTGGCCAATTAAAAGGCCTAGATATTGTATATTTCAAGGTACACAGCCGTGTACTAACTGAACAGACGGTGGGTATTTACACCAGGTATGTGAAATAATTTAGCAAGAGAACGCACAGTACAGTGGCAATTAAAAGGCCTAGATATTGTATATTTCAAGGTACACAGCCGTGTACTAACTGAACAGACGGTGGGTATTTACACCAGGTATGTGAAATAATTTAGCAAGAGAACGCACAGTACAGTGGCCAATTAAATGGCCTAGATATTGTATATTTCAAGGTACACAGCCGTGTACTAACTGAACAGACGGTGGGTATTTACACCAGGTATGTGAAATAATTTAGCAAGAGAACGCACAGTACAGTGGCCAATTAAATGGCCTAGATATTGTATATTTCAAGGTACACAGCCGTGTACTAACTGAACAGACGGTGGGTATTTACACCAGGTATGTGAAATAATTTAGCAAGAGAACGCACAGTATAGTGGCCAATTAAAAGGCCTAGATATTGTATATTTCAAGGTACACAGCCGTGTACTAACTGTACAGACGGTGGGTATTTACACCTGGTATACAAAAAGGGTATTGCAGGCACACAGAACCCAGAACACTAGAGCCAAATAAACTGTATTTAAAAAAATAAAATAAAAATCACAGCCGTATACTGCCAGATCAGATGGTGCATATACACACTAGTTATATAACAGGGTTTTTCAGCCAAAAAGAACGCTGAACAGTAGTGCCAAATATAGTTTGGTATGTAGCAGAGCACCTAATACACCACTAATGCCTCTCTCTGTCCCTACTCCAGCAGCTATCCCTGAATACGGCAGCCGTTCTCTGTAAAGTGTATCTTGTAGTAAAGCTATCACTGTAGTGCACTATAGTAGCCCTGATAAGGGCTTTTAATCACGCTCCTTCCTGTCCAACTGCTAAAACCTGTCTGTCCCTTCTCCAGCCTCTGTCCCTGACTAAGTTCACGCAGCATATGCGTACGAGCAGGAAGAGCTGAGTTTTTAATATTCGAGGTCACATGGTTTTTCCAGCCAATCCATGTAGACGCTGTTTTCGCGCTGCCAGCGTGCTCAGCGTGCCTGTCATACCCCCCTGCATGTTGATTGGTGGAAAAAGAGCGCCAGGGAAGGTGGGAGGGGAAACGAATTCTAAGTGCGCCATCGCCGTTATACTCGATTGAAATCGAGTATGCCGAATAGCGTAGTATTCGATCGAATACCGGCTCGATCGAACACTACTCGCTCATCTCTAACTATTACTAAACAACTACTAAAAAAAAAAGAGCCCATCTCTGGATCAACTTGGGTTTTGTAAGTATATAATGGTCTATGTAACTACGTACTATTTGGACAGTAGGCGACCATACTATATGTTTCATATATAAGCTCGAGTCAGATCCTTTTATTTGCTGTTTGTGTTTGTATTGGCAAAGTAAATGGAGCCCAGTGCCTGTAGGACTCCATCAGTACCAATGTTTTCTTGGCTCTGTTCCAGAACACGTTAGCACATAATTACATATAAGTTTATAACAATTTGCACATATTTACATTCACATATTTTATCTGTATAGTCCTATTAAAATGTATTCCCTAACTTAAAGGGAACCTGTCATCTCCAAAACACCCCCTGAACTAGAGTAAGCGTTGTATAGTGTAAGTGATGCTGAATCAGAATATGTAAGTTTTATCTTCTTACTCACTTCCATTCCGACGCTGTGCTCCCACAAACCAGCAGTAAAATGCACTCACTGGACTCCGGTGCTCACTCATATAATGGAGAGGACTCAAAGAAGAGTCCAGTGAGTGCATTTTACTGTTGGTTTGTGGGAGCACAGCGTCGGAATGGAAGTGAGTATGAAGATAAAACTTACATATTCGGATTCAGCATCACTTACACTATACACCGCTTACTCTAGTTCATGGGGTGTTTCGGAGATGACAGGTTCCCTTTAAAGTATAACTGTCATTTTTTTTAATTTGCTAGTTTATTAGAGCTAGGCATGTATACCTGAGTTAAGCCTTATTCACACGTCCGTGTCCGTGCTCAAATCCGTGAGCAGGTGGTCAGTGAGGCATCCATGAAGCTGTCCGTAAAGGATCCGTGTTGGGTCCGTTGGTCCGTGTTTTGCCGTCCGTGTTGCATCCGTGTTTCACTGACACTCAACAGCTGAAAAATAATTTTCAAAGCATCTCTTCTTAATGATCCGTGAAACACGGATGCAACACGGATGGCATCCGTGAGGGATCCGTGGTTTTCACGGACTCATTGACTATAATGGGCGTGAGGGATCCGGGAACACGAATCAAGATAGGACATGCATCCGTGCTAAAAACACTGACCCACGGACCGTGCTGAAACACTGATGTCTGAATACTCACATTAAAATGAATGGGGACGTGTGCTGTCCGTTGAGAACACGTACAGCACACATTCGTGAAACACTGACGTGTGAATGAGGCTTTAGTCTGTCAACGATTGCCAAAAAAACGGTAATAACCTTATAATAACAGCTTTCATTAATGTCCCCTATCCCTTTCCACTGGGCCCTTAAAAGACAGTTGCTATGGCTCCGGCTAATCATAAACACAGAGAGGCGGTCCTTCACACTGCATGCCTGCATTAGGCTTCAGAGTGAGGAGGCGTGTCTCTCAGTAATCCAATCTGATTGGCTGTCAGGAAGCTGCTGGCTACAGCAAGTGTGTATGTGAAGTGAGGGAAGGCAGTTTTGGCCTCAGAGATCAGGCAGAGGAGCCATCTTGAGAAGATCCTTTTATTATAGGGTTCAAATATTGTAGGGTTCGAAACAGCCTTAACTAAGGGAAAAACTCAAGGAAAACAATGGTATGTGAAGAAACTAAAGATTGCTTTATGTGTTGATGAAATGTAATATCAATATATATTACACACTATAATATATATATATATATATATATATATATATATATATATATATATTTGTAAAATGTATGCCTCATGATAAAATCTGAATAGGCTCGGATTTCAACTATTTGTAAAAAAAGAAAAACCTAACATCCTGCCCTTTCTTTTATACAGATAATATTAACCCTTCTACAAGGACATAAATACTACTCATGGTTGCTGTATTCATTCTCAGCATAACGTTCTGGGTTATTGCCATACAGAGTAATACCACTACATACTGGTTTAATAAACCGCACAATTCCCAACTCCAGCACAGCGTAAAAATGTCACTTAAGTTGCAGAATAACATTTATACTGATAACAAACACTGCAATGTCTTGGATATCCCTAGATTTTGTGGCCCACATATTACTTACGATGACGCTTTAGAATTTATTTTACTGTACAGATACCTAGGCTCTGTGGCGTTGAATCTTTCACATGCTATCTTGAATTCCAGCAGTCAAAGGTAAGGACTATATTAAACCAACCTATCATCCATTCTGGATTCCAGAGCTATAACTCAAAGCAAATGTATGATCACGGAGAAAAATTGCTGTTCTTGTAAAAACTATAGCGGGCTGAATTTACAGCAGATTTCCCGTGCAGTCTTCTCCCTTTCATCTGTAGATCATCATACAGTGTGAACATCCTGCTTGTAATAAATAAACAGTGGGAGTTAGCGGCTAGGAGGTGTATATACATTGCTGCACCTGGCTGTGAGCCACTACAAAGGCCCCGGCATACACTAAAGCTTCCTTTGATTTTCCTAATGGAAAGTGTGTTAAAAGTGGAGTATACGAGTACAAAAAGTAACTACAAAGAACAAGGATTCCTGGGAGCCTGTGAAGTTTTAATCCTAAAGGATGCAAAACATTATTATACAAGACATTCTGTTTGTAGTTATTTGTTTTTTCCTTTTTTTTTTTTCCTTTTTGTGAGTGTTATGTTGGTTTTTCGCGGAGGGGGAGACTGCCAAGCTGTCTTAAATTCTCTTAAGTGGATCGGACTTATAGAATTATTTCACAGACAGAATGTTTGAAATCCCAGCTCCCTAAGGTACGCTGAGGCATCAGTTAGCTATCACTGGAAGCTAGGTGATTCATTGGAACAAAGACTGACAGAGAATCTTAATAGACTTCTTTTTATATAACTGTGGGCAATGATGAATTACTCTATGAGTAGTACCTATTCCAAGCAGCACACAAGGCTAGGGTTAGATGGAGGGGTTGGCAGGGGAAATAAAAGCCAGAGTCCCCAGGGATAATTTAAAGAGGTTTTGGACCAGGAGTTTTATGTGGATGGCCTATCCTCAGGATAGGTCATCAATATCTGATTGGTGGGGGTCCGACTCCTGACATCCATGACGATCAGCTGTTTACCTAGACTAGGGTCAGGGAGGATTTTGAATAGGTCATGAATAAGGCTTAATTATCGGTGGGGGTGCCAGGCATCTTGTAACCAGAAAACCCAAGTCCTTTTCTTGTTCTTTTGTCCCCAGTTTTTTTTACATATAATATGTGTATGATTAATGTAGCCTTGTGCATTACTATCATCTGCCATGTTCTTGCCCATGCCACCAGCTTTCTGTAGTACTTGACAATTAGACTGGGTTTTAAAGTGTAACTGTTAGGGCCCGTTCATACAACCGTGTGAACGGGTCCGCACCTATTCCGCAATATTGCGGAATAGGTGCAGCCCCGTTCACTTCAATGATCACGGGCAATGATCTCCGCAAAAAAAAAAACCAACACAAAGCATGTCCTATTCTTTTCCGCAGTAGCGGACAAAAATAGTCATTTAGAACTGGGTGCCGGGCCGTGTGTTCTGCAAAAGCCTGTTGGCATTCGGATCCGCAATACCACGGCTGTCTGAACGGCCCCTTACTTTGGTTTCAAAAAGCCTTCTTTGTAAAAATGTATCTGAGCTTTGCTAAGGTGAGTCTGTCTTCAGTGTTGAAATCTACTGAACACTGAAGACTCCTGTGTGTAACATGTCAGATAGGGAGGGTGATGGGCAGTGATAGAACACACGTACGTAGCCAGGGACTGTGGTAGTGACAGGAGGCAGCTGGTAGCCTCTGCATGTTACACATAGGCACCTTCAGCGATCAGTAAAACACTGAAGACAGATTCTCCTTAGTAATAATATTGGAGCTTTGCTTAGAAGAGACCTTTCACACCCTGTTTTCTAGTATAAAGTAAAATCTTTCCCTAATATAGTATTAAGAAAATATTCATCATCTCTGTTCCTGCACTATATTAAAAATAAACTGAAAGGACAGTTACATTTTAAGTATTCTACACAATTTTTTTGTCATCGACAAAAACTGACACTTTACTCTCAATCATGTCCACAAGATCATTGGAAAAGAGATTAAAGAGAACTGAGCCTAAGGGCTCATGCTCAAGAACATGTTTTCTTTTCCATGTCCGTTCCGTTCTTTTTTCTTTTTTTGTGGACCGTATGCAGAACCATTCATTTCAATGGGTCCACAAAAAAAACAGAAGGTACTCCGTGTTCATTCTGTTTATGCATGTCCATATTTCCGTTCTGCATAAAAATAGAACAAGTCCTATTCTTGTCCGTTTGGCGGACCAGGATAGGCATTGTTACAAAGGTTCCGCCCAAAAAAAAAAACTGGTTCCAGTACAGATCCTTGTGGTACCCTACTGCTCCCAGTACAGATCCTTGTGGTGTCCCACTACTCCCAGTAAAGATCCTTGTGGTACCCTGCTGCTCGCAATACAGATCCCTTTGGTACCCCGCTGCTCCCAGTACAGATCCTTGTGGTACCTCAGTGCTGATTTTAGTTCATCTTGAGTATGTGCCATCTACAGTAAATGAAGAAACTGGCCACCCTTAGCTAAATTAGAAGACTATATAATAGGAAATCACTGTATTCCAGAAATGAAGGCGCTGTCCACACCAGAGTGCTGAAGTACAGTACTTATCACAAGGTCCTCATACAAGAGAGAGAACATAAGTAATATGTACTATATTGCTTGTTATTTTCCCACTGTTTATAGGTACCCTATAAAATTGTTTTATAAATAAGCAGGGCACAATTCCATGTAAATGCAGTAGGATGCACATTTTCCAATGACTTATTAAAGGGGTTGTGCAAGAATGGGGGGAGGGATTGGTAAACATCCCACTAGGCAGGACTCCTGTAAAGGGAAGCTTACTTACTTGCATCCCCGCTCTGGCTCCCCATTCCTTCTCTTTCAGGCCTGCAATGCTTAGCTGGGCTCCCTCAACATCAACATCAGGTTTGAACTTATTTTATGTCATGACAAATGGCCACATGATGCAAGAGGATCAGGTCTCCGCCATGGCCAGTGATTGGCTGCGGCAATATCAAACTGCTGGTTGACATTGAGGAAGCCCAGAGGAGCAACACAGGCCTAAAGGAAAAGTAGCTGCTCCCAAGCCTGTCATAAGCTGCCTGTTAAGGCTACTTTCACACCAGCGTTTTTGCTGGATCCGTCATGGATCAGCAAAACCACTTCCATTACTGATAATACAACCGTCTGCATCCGTTATGAAGGGATCTGGTTGTATTAACTTTAACATAGTCAAGACAGATCCGTCATGAACTCCATTGTAAGTCAATAGGGGACGGAACAATTTTCTATTGTGTCAGAGAAAATGGATCCGTCCCCACTGAGGGCTTGTTCACACATCAGTTATTTGATCAGTTATTTCCATCAGTTATTGTTAGCCAAAACCAGGAGTGAAGCCTATACAGAGATCAGGTGTAATGAAAAGATTTGCACCTGTTCTGTGTTTTTGACCCGCACCTGGTTTTGGCTCACAATAACTGATGGAAATAACTGATCAAATAACTGATGTGTGAACAAGCTCTGACTTACATTGTGGGTCAGGGCGGATCCATTTTGCTCCGCACCACATCGCAGACAGATAAAACACTGCGTTATTATGTCTGCAATGGGGACACATCCAAAGGGAACGGAATGCATTCTGGTGCACTCCGTTTCACTCAGTTTTGACAATGAATGGGGACAAAACTGAAGAGTTTTCCTCCTGTGACGGATCTCAATAGCAGAAAGGGAAAGCACAAGTGTAAAAGTAGCCTAAGTCATAGCTATGGCAGGGCTTGACAGCCAGCCAGTAAGAATGCCATACACTGCTATAGTATACTATGGTACAAAAAAATCAGAAGATTGCATATTCAAATCCCTCCAAGGGGACTAAAAAGTACAGTAAAAAAAAAGTTAATGTTTAAAAAAAACAAAAAAACACACAAAAATATTTAAATTTCAAACCACTCCCTTTCCCATTTGTAGATAAATTAACAATACAAAAATAAACATCACTGGTATTACAGCATCCTAAAATGTCCAAATCATAAAAAATTGTGATTTGCCATTTATTGGTGTCATCCCCCCCAAGAAAAATTTAACCAAATGTAGTTAAATCATATGCACCTCAAAATAGTACCAATAAAACCTATAGTTCTCTCCACATAAATCAAGCCCTCGTGCAACTCTGTGGGGAGAAATCTAAACATATGGATGTCAATGGCAAAGCAAAATTTTAGCTTTTCAAAGATTTTTATTTTTACAAAAAATAGTAAAATGGATTAAAAACTATATTAGTTTGGTATCACTGTGATCGTGCTGACCTGCAGAAAAATCCCGTTTCTTTTTTTTCCACTTTCAGCCCACAAATATTTTTTTCTCCAATAAAAGATATAGTAAATTTATTGGTGCCATTAAAAAAAAGAAAAACTTGTCCCAAAAAAATAAGCTCTCATATGACTGTGTGAGCAAAAAAATGTATAAATCTATTGCTCTTGAAAGACACAGAGAAAAAAATGGAAAAATGTAAAAATGACAGTTGGCCTGGTCCCTAAGAGGTTAATTGAACATTTCCATAGTAATTCTTTTTATATACTGTCTTTCTAGTTGCAGTGTTTCTTAAGACCTAAGAAAAGAACTAACTTCAGCCCTCGAATGAGTTGAAGCAGTGACAGGAGATACAGTGTTTTCTTGAAAATAAGAATATTCAGCTTTACAATAGAATGATAAATGGGGCCATCTTATAGAAAAACACATTTCCCTACCAGTACCTAGTGACACACAGGATGTCTACTTCTATGGTTCCAGTCTTATCAATAAAACTGACACCATGCTTATTTTCACTGGATTTTATAACTGCTTTGTATTCATGGGTAGACAATGTTTAATGATCCCATCTATGAATCAAATATATAGCAAAGCAAGGAAGATAAAGGTGGACCATTTATCAACAATACATTTATTAGAGGGATCTGAGAAATATATGTATTTATTTTAAGTATAGGAGTTGGAAAATGTCAGGTTACGTACTGTGGAGCTATTTTTCCAAGAGTTTATTTTCTATGGTATTTTAGTTCTTAGTATAGTTAAGGTGCTTGAGGTTTGCTAATATATATGGAGATGGTGACCCAAATGTCATGCACTTTTATTACTCATTTTGTCAGTAATCTTAGTATAAGATGGTTTACAGTTTACACAAAAAGTAAAGATAAAAGTAATATAAAAAAACAATTGTAATTTTTTATGCAATTGCCTATTTCATATCCTTCCCCAATATACATGGGGTGTTTTTTTTCCCTTCACTTCAACTGGTGATGTACCAGCAAAAAATAGATGATATTGCAGAGGTTTAAAGAGTCCCTTAACTACCGTATTTTTCGCTTTATAAGACGCACCTGATGATAAGACGCACCCCAGATTTTAGAGTAGGAAAATAAGAAAAAAATATGTTTCATCACACCTCATATCAGACCCCCCATAAATTTCAGGACATCACATCAGACCCCCATATCAGCCCTCCATGTCAGAACCCCATTAGCCCTCCATGTCACACCCCCATCAGACCTCAAATCAGCCCACTTTTCCCCCATATCAGCCCACTATGCTCCCATCAGACCTCAGATCAGCCTCCATATCAGCCCCCTCTATCCCCATCAGACCTCAGATCAGCCCATAAACCCCCATATTAAATGAATATGCCATATAAGCCCCTCTATCCCCATCAGACCTCAGATCAGCCCATAAACCCCCATATTAAATGAATATGCCCCCATCAGACCTCAGATCAGCCCACCCAGCCCATAAGGATAAAATAAAAACCTCTCTTACCTCTCCTGCGCCCCGGCTCCGGCGCTCCTCTGGCTTTTAAGACTGGCGCTGCACTGTCACCTGAGTGTGTGCAGCGTCAGGTCATAGTGCGCACTATGTCCTGATGCTGTACGCGGTCAGGACAGTGCAGAGCCGCCCCGGAAAGACAGAGGTGCGCCGGAGCTGAGCCGCGGCGAAGGACAGGTAAGAGAGGTTTTTATTTTATCCTTATGGGCTGGGTGGGCTGATCTGAGGTCTGATGGGGGTCCCAGCACCTTATACATACATAATGGAAGCGCTCACTTTATAAGACGCACCACAATTTTTCCCCTACTTTTGGGGGGAAAAAGTGCATCTTATAAAGCGAAAAATACAGTACTTTTTGCATCCTAAGGTGAAATTGTGATGAATTAGAAGACAGCTTAAAGAGAATATCAAAATGTTGAAATAAAGTTTTAATGGAAAATATGTTCAAAGCAGCAGCGTAGCTATAGGGGGTGCAGAGGTAGCAGTCGCTACTGGGCCCAGGATCCTGAGGGGGCCCAAAGACCCTTGTGTCGCATAAGAAAACACCAGTATTACAGAATTAAAGAGTGCATGCAGGTCACATTACACCTCTGGTTGGAGGGAAAGACTTAGGTCAAGAATTCGGCATGGGGGGGGTTCAATTTTTGTCTCAGGCAGCACGAAAGCTACCGTATGTGCTTCCCTGCACCTAGCCACAAAGTACTGAGGGAAGGGGGTCCAAGTTTAACTCTTGCACCAGGGCCCATGAGCCTTCAGCTACACCCCTGGTTTAAAGAATCTTTGGTGAAAAAGTGAAAACAGAATATTCAAAATCTTTACTAAATTATTGAAAAGAAATGACTAAAATCTTGCACTGACATAAGTATTAAGACCTTTTACTCAGGACTTAGTTGAAGCACCGTTTGCAGGAATTCCAGCCTCCAGACTTCTTGTGTATAATGTCACAAGGTTTTCAAACCCGGATTTAGGGATTTATTGCCATTCTCTGAGATCCTCTCAAGCTCTTTCAGGTTGGAAGGACACCATTGATGGAGTACTATTTTGAAGTCTCTCTGGAGATGTTCTACGGGGTTCAAGTCCCTAAGCCACTCCTATGTTGTTTTGGCTGTCTGCTTAGGGTCATTGTCTTGCTGGAAGGTGAACCTTCATTTCTGAGGTCCACAACACTCCACACAACACTGTATTAGTTTCTCATTAAGAATATCTCTGTACTTTGTTCCATTCAGTGTTCTCTCAACTCTGACAGTCTCCCTGCCACTGGAAAACATCCTCACAGCATGATGACCACTATACTTTACTGTAGGGGTGGTATTGGGCAGGTGATGAGCAGTGCTTTGGTTTAATCAAACCAGAGAATCTTGTTCCTCACTGTCTGAGAGTACTTTAGGTGCTTTTTTTGCAAACTCCGGCTTTCCTGTGTCTTTTACTGAGGAAAGGCTTCTTTATGGTCATTCTGCCATAAAAGGCAGATTGGTGGTGTGCTGTAGTGATGGTTAAAGTTCTGGAAGTTTCTCTCATCTGTACACAGAATTTTTGGAGCTCAGCCAGCTCTTGGTCACCTCCCTTACCAAGGCCCTTCTCCCACGACTACTTAGTTTGATGGGATGGCCAGCTCTTTGAAGAGTTCTAGTTATTCCAACTTTTTCTATTTAAGAATTATGGAGGCCACTTTTTCTTGGGAAACTTCAGTGCAGCAGAAATTATTTTGTACACTTCTCCAGATCTGTGCCTCTTCAAAAATCCTGTCTCTGAGCTCTACAGGTAGTTCTTTCTTCCTTATGACTTAGCTTTTGTTCTAATATGCATTGTCAGCTGTCTGGCCTTATATAAACAGGGGTTGTGTCCATCCAAATTATGTCCAATCATCTGAATTTATCACAGTTGATGGACTCTCTCTTTTAACAAATTAGCAAAAATTTCTATTTTCACGTTTTCATTATTTTCATATGAGTGCATATTGATGGGGGGAAACTTGTGTAGATAACACAGGATCCACCGTTGACAACAAGTCATGGTCACAGCTTACCCATTCCTTCCTTGTACAGTGATCTGTGCACAGATCATACCTAGAAAATTCTCATTTAGAAGTTAATGAGTACTCTCCAGTCTATCTACAGTATGGCTCATGGTTCTGAAAATAGAATAAAAAATCTACATCCGAAAATATAAATGGATTAAAAAAATGATATGTGTCAATATCTGATTTTGACTATGTGAAAAAAAATATAGGTCACACAGCACCTTTAAATCAACAGTTCCCACAACCACTCTACACAGTCACTCAGTGCTCATTTTCATAACCTGCTTACCCACTATAACCAATGTAAAGCTTTCCACACTGCTCTCCAGATGGCACCCAAACATCTACTCTGGATCTGAACCCTTCAATCCCATCCCACATCATTTCCAACCTTTCAGTTTTATTTAGCCAAGACCTAATGCATTTCTTCAATTTATCACTCTTCTTGTGTCTTCCTTTCATTTAATCAGTAAACCAAGAACTCATCCTTAGACCGATCCTATGTGTTTAGCTACATATTGAACTTGAAAGGTTAAAATTGATGAACTTGTGTTCTTTTTTCAACATACTGTACCTATGTTTCTCTTTTATATATTTTATTCCTTTTGTGTGCTATGCCATACAGTTCAATTAACATAATCCATCATACATGTATGGTGTAGTGATGGAGGCTTAAGATAATGTCAGTTTTTTGCTACCACATCTCAAAAATGAAATAAAAAGTTATTGAAAAATCATGTACTGTGCCCTAGAAGAGTACCAATGAAAAATGTAGCTCATCCAACAAAAATTAAGCCAATAAAGCTATGTCGATGGAAACATTAAAATCAAAAAGTAGAGACACCTGCCTTATGCCCTACTCATTTTTTTACGTTCAACCACAAAATTGGCAGACAGATTAACTATTGTATTTCCATGTCACGGGTGCAAATGAGGTGTATCTCACCCAAAAAAACTGGTTTATGTCACCCACAGAATTAACAGACAGATTATCTATTTCTGTGTCATGGTTGCAAAGGAGGCAAATTGCAACCCAAAAAATGGCTATAGGTCACCCACAGAATGGACAGATTAACTTTTGTATTTATGTGTCACAGGTACAAATGCGGTGTATCTCACACCACAAATGACTATAGGTCTTCCACAGAGTTAACAGAAAGATTAACTACTGTATTTCTGTGTCACAGGTGACAATGAGGTGTATCTCACCCAAAAAATGGGTTTATGTCACCCACATAACTAACAGACAGATTAACTATTGTATTTCTGTGTCATGGCTGCAAAGGAGGTGTATTGCACTCCAAAAATGGGTTTATTTAAGCCACAGAATTAACAGCAAGATTAACTATTGTATTTGTGGATCACGGGTGCAAAGGAGTTGTACTGCACCTCAAAAAATGGCTATAGGTCACCCACAGAATGAAGAGACAGACTAATAGCCTAACACTGTCCCTCACTCAAGCCGGCATTTATACAGACTGGGTCACATGCGGCGCCGGCCAATCATAGCCATGCTAATACTAGGCACTAGGCATGACTGTGATGGCTTCAAAGTGCCCACAGCTGAAAATCATGCCCACAGCTAAAATGCTTGCTGCACTTCAGCCTTTTAACAAACTTTATTCAGCGTCTGAACACCGAACCCGAACACGGGCTTCCGCAACAAAGTCCGTGTTCGGGTTCTAGTGCCCGAACCCTTGATGGCCGGTACGAAACGGAACTTTACGGTTTGGGTTCGCTCATCCCTACTTGTGAACAGCATGAGACGTCGTTGTCAAGCTGTAATTGATACTCATGACAAGTTATTGAGACATTGACATTTTTGTGGGGTATACCCACCACTGTTGTTGGCTTTTGTTTCAATAAATTGAGATGAGGAAATCACCATTGCTGCTTCTACTTAAATGTCCTACTTTCATGATCTAAGATCACTGTAGCATGAACTTTTTTATACTTTCCATAAATTTCACTCGAAAGCCAAATACCCCTAACTTTTTCTTTGTGCTCATATTTTACCAATGAAATCAATTGTATTATGTGCTCCGATTTCTATAATAGGCAATCAATAAAAGTAAAAAATATAATACACAACATGATGTTTAGAGTGACTGAACATGTCATTAAGATTTCCAATAATATGGTATCATGACTGCAAAGAGCATAATAAACTGTTACATTATGTCTCTGGCTCACTAATGCTCCTGCTTAAACCCTTCACGGGAAGTAGAATAAATTAGAAAATAAAAGTATTTGGTTGAATAATAACCAATTTTGCTGCACTTATAGCACATTAATAGAAGAACAGTAAAGCAACAGAAAACTAATCTGAGACACAGAATTGCTGACTTCAACTTGAGATCCTTAATTCATTACACAATAAATATTGTTTAAACATTTGAATGCCTTCTTATTAGAAACAATTACAACATAATTAAAGAGCAAGTTTAAATTAACGTGATAAAAAGCACAATTCAACGACAAATTGAAATGATTTAAAATAATTGGAGGTAATTACAAAAACGGACAATGGGATTAATAATTCATATGAATTGTAGAATTTACATTAAAGGAAAATTGGAATTCGGGAACCTGAATTTTATTTTCCTTGTATTGATAAATATTTTTGTGTGCTAGAAATAAAAAGACCATTTAGCTATAGAAAAATTAAATCTCATACTGATGAAATTACTGTTATTATGAAACAATTTAATGATGTTCTACCTGAAAGCTATTTTTATTAAATGTAGACTAAACGTATTATTCAGGAGATGTCCATTGTCTCACTGAAGAATACGTCGGCGTATAGGGACCATACGTGGCCAGATTTTCTAGCCTAATCATGGCTGGGCTGGATTCTAAGGAAGATAAATGGAGCAATTCCTCTACCACCATAACAGGGACATCTTCACCCTTCATTTAGAATTCATGTAAGCAACTGAAGGTTTACGGTACTTTAAGAGCCAAGGTGCAACTGGCACCACCTTATTCCACATTGCAGTAGTCCCTCAAGTTCCAATGGCATTAGGTTACAATTAGAAATGAGCCAATCAATTCTAACAAATGGATTTGTCTCATCAGCATGGCTTCTTCACCTGTGGGGGGCTGTCACTGCAGGTGAAAAAGCTTCCACCTGCTGCAAGATTGACAGGGTTGAATACTTAGCCTGGCCCTGACTCTACTTCTCCAATTACCAGAACAAGTGTAGAGGCTCTGCTTTGGCGGCTAAAAAGCGTAAGGTAAAGAAGACCTGTTGATCTCGTTACAATCTTTCCAACTAACTATTCTTACCAATAGTCTTTGAACATACAGTGACACTGCTAAGTGGTGGCTCATGTGGTTTGCTGGATGACAAGCATTTTTTGCACAAAAATGTTGCAACTTTTTGGTATTTTTACTCTTCTCACACCACTTAATTAACTTAAATCTTAATTTTGGGAACACATTTCTGGGAATTTCGAACCAACTAATGTTTTTCTATAGATTGATGTTTTTAAGTTGTAATATTTTCAACTTACAATGGTGGCCCCAAGACCAATTATTATTGTAACTTAAAGATGGCCTGTAACCTCACCTGCCTTACCTGTTTATCAACTGCTTGTATCTGTCCTGCAATAACAATTCTTTCTGCAGCAGCTATTCTTAAGACACTATGTTTTTCCGTTCCTTTATTATTCCTTCTAGAAATGTATAAATTAATTGCTAACAGTTTGCAATAAAGGTTTAGCCGGCCTGTACCCATTGGGGGTGTGCTCCTGCACAGTCTGAAACTGGCTGCATTGGCTGGATTTGTTTACACAAGGGAATAGGAGCTTAGGGGGTGGTCCAAGGAGTGTAAGGGTCATGCGCCTAGCACACCATGCAAAATTGTAAGTCCCACCCATTATTATAAGTCCCTCTTACATATACTAAGCCACTGCCAACAAACAACAGCTAAAATTATATTGTTGAGGATGAAGGTAAGAGTCTCACCCTCATTCTACACAGACACACCATACTTAATACTCACATAAACACCAATATAAATACCAACACAAAGCTACTGTAATAAAAACTATAACTAAAATAAACTATTCATTTTCCTTCCCTGTTACAGAAATCACCATCCAGTTCTATTTCACAAACTGCACACCAAGCACCCCTGTCAATTAACTGTTTGAAGAGGAGGAGGTGCTCCATCCGAGCGCTGCTTCATCTTCATTAAACTATGCTTCATCTCCACTGCACTTTTGAGACATTGGGCAGCTGATTGACAGAGGTGCTGGGTGTTGGACACTCGCAAATCAGATATTGATGACCCATCCTGAGGTTGTATCTATACACTATACATTTTCAATGTGAGCTCCACTGGTGACAAGATAGATATCTAAGTGGTAGTCCAGTTCTGTCCAGACAATGCCAACATAATCTTGGATATGAGCTCCTCTTTTTTAATGATGCATCATCTCAGGTCATTCAGTTCCTGTAGCTGGGGAGCAGATACATTGAGTTCTTGATGTAGACTAATAGAAAGAAATTGCAGGTTGTTCCTCTACCTGTGGCATAAGTCATCACCTTAACATTTACAGGTAGAAGTGGCCAGTGAACGTATCTTCTGCAAAAAAGAAGTGATTAACTTGTCACAGAACACATTTACTTTAGGTGAGTCCCTCACATGCTAGATAATGACATGTTTTGTATTCTGAGCTCCAGATTCTAACATTGTGGCTATTGACCTTCTCACTGAGGTGAAAGGTAGCCTCATTGCTGAACACCAGTCTATCAGTAAATTTGTTCTTTTCCAATCAGTCTATGCAAAAGTCACGATTTTTTTCACTTTCCATTCTGGTGTCAGCTCCGTAGTTTGTGGGGCTTGTATTTCCAAACTAGTCAGACTGGTTGACTTTGGAGGACTCTGCTAATATGCAGCTCAAATCCTGTTCGACATCTCTTCCAAAGTGTGTGGGTGGCAGCCATTGATTTTGAATTGCTTCACCCAATGAAAAAATGCAGTTTCTAAGTGGAGCACATTTACCAAATTCACCCTGAAAATTTTGCTTTAATGTCACAAAAGATCCAATTCTTGCAAAAATTCCAACACGCAAAAGCTTTTTCTTGCTGTGATGTCATCTTAAACCTACCCATTTGTCTTTATGGGGCTGATGCATGAAAACTGTCTACAAGAAAGCTGACTTAGTTGCCCATGACAGTAAATCACAAGTTTACTTTAACTACAGGCCTTTACTATTGCACCATCCTTTTTAGATCACATTGTACTACACATTTTTTGCTATGTGTTTTACTCTCAGGTAAGTGTACGTGATTGATTTCTTTATTAATGTGGATTGTGCCTGGACATTATGGGTTTACTTATGTTTTTAGTGTTGGTCTTGAGTGTATTACAAATAATTTTTCTTTCATAGGTACAAAGTTGTGTGCCTATAGGATGCAGCATTATTTTTTTTCCTTTTTATTCAATATTCGGCATCATCAAGTGTTATTATTATTTGCCTTTGCTACAAGGGGTGGCAGTTTGTGCTATTATAATGCAGTGATTAATTTGCCATCAGTGGTCTTTCCTGGACCAATGTACCATGAAAGTGTAACTGTCGTTTTAGGGTTTTAGAATTATTACTTTTTTCTAACAGTGTAGCGACAAGTGATTTATTAATATTTCCAATATACTCTATTAGGCAATTCAGCTTCCATGTGTTTTAAAATTGAAGTGCAGCCCCTATGCTTACAGCAGCATGCCGTTGCTAGGGAAAATCCATATTCAGAGCTCAGTAAACACTGAATATGGATCCTGTACAGAGGCATAGCTATTCCACAGCCTGTACAGATGCACAGCGTGTACTCAGTCTGTATGCAGCTACCGAAAAAACCAAAGCACCAAGCACCTGCTCCTGTCCAGTGTTGGTATCTGATTATAAGACTAATCACCAATACATCTGCTCTTTCTTCTTCTGGCTTGGAAAGCTGAGAGATCAATGATGAGTTTTCTAATCAGACACTGGCACAGGATAGGAGTAGGACAGTGTATTGTAATAAAACCCCGCACACCACTGAATAAGTTGATGTATTGGGTTTTCAGCAGCAGGATCAAACAGGCTGTGGAGGAGAAACTGTGACTTTAGCCTGTAAAGAACCCCTTCACCATATGCTAAGCCCTGAATATGGATTTTCCCCAGCAACAGCCAGCTTCTGTGTAGTTAGCTAACAGTGGAGGTGAGTGACACTAGCCAAATATGTGGAAAATGTCAGCCTATACAGGGTGAACATATAGCTGAACACCATAAGCTGGCTTGAGAACAGAACAGAGGGTAGAAAGAAGCTGTCTAGTCTACGCATCATGGAAGCAACCCACGCCTTTATAATAGGCCTGTGACAAAGACCAGCCAGCCTGATGCCTGTAGGCAACACTGATGAGAGACTGTATGCAATACTGTGTGTGATGAGTGATGGCATACCACATCTGATAAGGACTCTGTAAACTGTGAAGTACTGTGCCATGTGGGAGGGATAGATATGGTAATAACTGCAGAATGCAACCATCTTCATCACTGTCATTATGGAAACCAAAGCTGGCGTGTTGACAGATAGAGATAGAGTTGCCTGTTGCTACTTTCTTAACCTATTGGCTCTAATTAAAAAGGTTGCCTCACTTCAGCAAATAACATTTATTATGTAGAGAAAATTAATACAAAGCATTTACTAATGTATTGTGATTGTCCATATTGGCTTTACTGGCTGTATTCATCTTTCCATCACATTATACACTGCTCATTTCCATGGTTACGACCACCCTGCACTCCATCAGCAGTGACCGGCCTATGTGAGCTCCTGCAGTCTTGGACACCAGAGAGGCCGGCACTTTTTCCTATAGTGTGCAAGCACGGCCACTGCTGATGGATTAAAGGGTGGTTGTAACTATAGAAACGTGCAGTGTATAATGTTATGGAAAAATAAATCCATTCAGGAAAGAAAACTTTATCTACATGATAAATGTCACTTGTAGAGATGAGCGAGCACTAAAATGCTCGGGTGTTCGTTATTCGAGTCGAACTTTTCCCGATGCTCGGGTGCTCGTTTCGAATAACGAACCCAATTGAAGTCAATGGGAGACTCGAGCATTTTTGCAGGGGACCAAGGCTCTGCCTAGGGAAGGCTGGGTGAAAACCTGGAAACCTCAGAAAATGATGGAAACACCACGGAAATGGACAGGAAACAGCAGGGGCAGCATGCATGGATGCCTCTGAGGCTGCCTAATCCTACCATTACCCCAAATTCTCAGGCAACAGCCTGGTGGTTACCCTCATGGCAATAGTGCTCACCCAGACCAAGAAAGGCGAGGCACATGCCCATCACATGTTAGGGAAGCACCCAACTAGGTGCAACGAAGGTCCATCACCGCCTGCAGGTGACACCACTGCTCATGCTGGCACTGCAGCTGACATCAAGTTTAGTGTCTGTTCTTATCAGTTGCTGTGGCTGTTGGTGGTAAAGTGGTGAGCATAGCTGCTTCCCAAGCAATTGACCTGGGTTCGATTCCCGTCTATCGCAGGAGGCAATTAAAAGAAGAACCAAAAAAAATCAGTACAATATCTAATACGTCCCCTACCCGGGTAAATTGTTTGGAGAGAGGGCCTGTAGGTGGGGGGGAAGGAGGAAGAGCCAGAGGAGTGCCCCCCTGGGCTAACGTGTGTGGTGGTGACAACAGCCGGAATGGATTTTGAAAAACTGTAGCATCAACCGGTATGGTATCGATTCTTCTCAGTTTAATACCGTACACGTCCCATATCTTGGGACCCTATATTTAATTGATTTTTCGACCACGGAAAACGGAAAAAGAGCTTGCTCTGGCCAGGGGAGTGTCTTTCCCACTGCAGCTAAGGGGACGTGTCCATGCTCTGCCTATCACAGGTCAGGAGGCAATTAAAAGAAGAAAAACAAAAAACATCAGTACAATATCTAATACGTCCCCTATCCAGGTAAATTGTTTGGAGAGAGGGCCTGTAGGTGGGGGGAAGGAGGTTTTGCTGGAAGAGCCAGAGGAGTGCCCCCTGGGCTAGCGTGTGTGGTGGTGACAACAGCCAGAATGGATTTAGAAAAACTGTTGCATCAACCGGTATGGTATCGATTCTTCTCAGTTTAATACCGTATACGTCCCCTATCTTGGGACCTTATATTTCATGGATTTTTCGACCACGGAAAACGGAAAAATAGCTTGCTCTGGCCAGGGGAGTATCTTTCCCACTGCAGCTAAGGGGACGTGTCCATGCTCTGCCTATCACAGGTCAGGAGGCAATTAAAAGAAGAAAAACAAAAAACATCAGTACAATATCTAATACGTCCCCTATCCGGGTAAATTGTTTGGAGAGAGGGCCTGTAGGTGGGGGGAAGGAGGTTTTGCTGGAAGAGCCAGAGGAGTGCCCCCTGGGCTAGCGTGTGTGGTGGTGATAACAGCCGGATGTATTTAGAATGACGACGCAGGACCCCAACTTAAAAATTTAGCATCAACCGGTACAGTCGTAAATTATGAGATTGATCAAGTGTGGTATGTATACTACTCAGTTTAAAACCGTATATGGCAGCTATCCGGAAAAATGGTTTGGAGAGAGAGAAAGATAGGACAAAGACGTAAATTGTTTGGAGAGAGGGCCTGTAGGTGGGGGGGCAGGCTGGGGGGAAGGAGGTTGAGCTAGAAGAGCCAGAGGAGTGCCCCCTGGGCTAGCGTGTGTGGTGGTGACAACAGCCGGATGGAGTTAGAATGACGACACAGGACCCCAACTTAAAAATTTAGCATCAACCGGTACAATTGTCAATTATGAGCTCGATCAAGTGTGGCATGACTTTTAAATGGATATTGCATGTGGTCACGTACTCCCTGGAACCCCATAGTCACCCCTTCCCTGATGTGCTAGCCCAGAACATTCTCTGCCCCAATTCGCAAGACCTTTTGTTGTTTCCATGTGCTGACAGTGTGGATTTACCAGTGTTGTCTGAGGAGGTGGTGGACAATGGCGAGACACAGGTGTCGGGGGGTGAGGTAGTTGTATGGGAAGCAAGTTACAGTGGGGACTCCTTGGGGGGACTTTCTCATGATGGGACAGATTCAACTTGGGTGGATCAGGCACAGGAACAGATCAAATTTTTTTAGTGTTTATTTAACTTTTATTTAGCAAAAATAACCACAGAGATATTTATTCGTTATCTTCTCTGCGCAGTCTGGCGTTGGGGTTCGTCACTTTGATGGCGAACTGTGCCGCTCTCTCCACAATGGTCTTTAGGTTCTTAGATGGAGACGTTGTCGGCGATTTCAGAACAGAAGGACTTGTTGCTCATCAACAGATCCTCGACCTCCTTGACATTGTGGACTAGGAATTTGTGGGTGGACCAGGAATTTGTGGAACCCTGTTGGCAGCATGTGTTTGGTCTTCCACTTGCTACCGTATCCAATGTTGGGCAATATAGATACGCAGGTAATATTATTTTTCACACCTATCCCAAAAATAATAATTTACTCAGTTTGCGCAAATAAAACTGGAAACTGGAATTGGAGAGACGGCCTGTAGGTGGACCTCCGGAAAAATTGTTTGGAGAGAGGGCCTGTAGGTGGACCTCCGGAAAAATTGTTTGGAGAGAGGTCCTGTAGGTGGAACTCCGGAAAAATTGTTTGGACAGAGGGCCTGTAGGTGGACCTCTGTAAAAATTGTTTGAATAGAGGGCCTGTAGGGGGCCCTCCTGAAAAATTGTGGTAAAAGAGTGCCAGTTGGATCTCTAAAAAATGGCGTTTTTTGGGTCAGCATTAGGCAAAGACGATATGGAGGAGGAGGAGGAAGAGGAGGAGGAGGAGTAGAGAAGAGGAATCGGATACATAAGTTATTTAAATCTTTAGCTGCTTTCCCCCAGAGGAGATTTGAATTCCGGTGAAATCCAGGCTTTGTTCATTTTAATAAGCATCAGCCTGTCAGCGCTGTCAGTTGACAGGCGTGTACGCTTATCGGTGATGACGCCACCAGCTGCACTGAATACCCGCTCTGACAGCACGCTAGCGGGAGGGCAGGCCAGCACCTCCAAGGCGTACAGCGCCAGTTCAGGCCACGTGTCCAGCTTTGAAACCCAGTAGTTGTATGGAGCAGAGTGATTGCTACGGACGTTGGTATGGTCAGCTAGGTACTCCCTCACCATCTTTCTGTACAGCTCCCCCCTACTCTGCCTAGACTGGGGACAGGTGACAGTGTCTTGCTTGGGTGACATAAAACTGGCAAAGGCCTTGGAGAGCGTTCCCCTGCCAGTGCTGGACAAGCTGCCTGCTTGCCTCCTCTCCCCCGCTACTTGGCCCACAGAACCATGCCCTCTGCCGCTAGCGGTGTCAGATGGGAAGAATTGTTTCAGCTTGTGCACCAGGGCCTGTTGATATCTATTCACTCTCATACTCCTTTCCTCTGCAGGGATGAGAGTGGAAAGGTTCTGCTTGTACCGTGGGTCCAGGAGAGTGAACACCCAGTAATCGGTGTTTGAAAAAATTCTTCTAACGCGAGGGTCACGGGATAGGCAGCCTAACATGATGTCTGCCATGTGCGCCAGAGTCCCAACACGTAAGAATTCCCTCTCCTCACTGGCCTGACTCTCCATTTCCTCTTCCTCCTCCTCCTCCAAGTCCTCCTCTTCAGCCCATACACGCTCAATAGTTAAGGACTGAGCACTGGTACCCTCTACTGTCTCGCCGACATTCTCCTCCTCTTCCTCCTCATCCTCATCCCCCTCCTCCGATACGCGCTGAGAAACAGACCGGAGGGTGCTCTGGCTATCAAGCGACGTATCTTTCTCCACCGTCTCTTGTGACAAGCGCAAAGCATCCGACTTGATGCTGAGCAGTGAGTTTTTCAACAGGCAAAGCAGCGGGATGGTGAGGCTGATAATGGCGGCATCGCCGCTGACCATCTGTGTTGACTCCTCAAAGTTGCTCAACAACTGACTACCAGTTCTGGTGGAAGTTGACATCTGGCAGTCTACAATCGCTCTGCGCTGCTGGTAAACTCTGGATAACAGTCGGTGAGCGGGCAGTTGTAGGCGGCGCTGCGCTGCCCTGAGAGTGGCAGCATCTGTGGTCAACTTGCGGAAATGCGCACAGATTAGGCACACCTTGGTGAGCAAATCAGACAGATTGGGGTATGTCTTGAGGAACCGCTGAACTATTAGATTGAACACGTGGGCCAGGCATGGCACATGTGTCAGTCTGCCGAGTTGCAGAGCCGCCACCAGGTTACGCCCGTTGTCATACACAACCATGCCTGGTTTGAGGTTCAGCGGTGCCAGCCACACATCGGTCTGCACCGTGATGCCCTGTAACAGCTCTTGGGCGGTGTGCCTTTTGTCACCTAAGCTCAGCAGTTTGAGCACCGCCTGCTAGCGCTTACCCACGGCACTGCTGCTGCGCCTAGAGCTACCGACTGAAGGCGCCGTGCCCACGGATGGTAATTCGGTGGAGGAGGAGGGGTCGGAGGAGGAGGCATAGTACGTCTGAGAGACCGTGACCGAGGTAGGCCCTGCAATCCTCGGTGTGGGCAGTACATGAGCGGCCCCAGGGTCATTCTCGGTCCCAGCCTCCACCAAGTTAACCAATGTGCCGTCAGTGAGATATAGTGTCCCTGCCCGGCAGCACTTGTCCACGTGTCCGTGGTTAGGTGGACCTTCTCAGAAACAGCATTGGTCAGGGCACGGATGATGTTCTGTGACACGTGCTGGTGTAGGGCTGGGACGGCACATCGGGAAAAATAGTGGCGGCTGGGGACCGAATACCGAGGGGCAGCCACCGCCATGAGATTTCGAAAGGCCTCGGTCTCTACCAGCCTATAGGGCAGCATCTCCAGGCTAAGCAATTTGGAGATGTGGACGTTGAGGGCTTGGGCATGTGGGTGGGTGGAACTATATTTTCTCTTGCGCTCCAGCGTCTGCTGTAAAGACAGCTGAACGCTGCACTGGGACACGTTGGTGGACACTGAGGAGGATTGTGGAGGCGAAGGTGTGGTTTTCCAGCGGGAGGCGCTCGTGCCGGGGTCCTGGGCAGGGGGTTGACTAGCAGAGGCAGCGAGTGACGCTGGGGGTTGACTAGCAGAGGCAGCAAGTGACACAGGGGAAGGAGCAGTGGTGTGACCCGCAGGAGGTGGTGAACGGCCTTGGTTCCATTGAGTGGGGTGTTTAGCACTCATATGCCTGCACATGCTGGTGGTGGTTAGGCTAGTAGTGGTGGCACCCCTGCTGATCCTGGTGTGGCACAGGTTGCACACCACAGTCCGTCGGTCATCCTCACTTTCTTTAAAGAACCTCCAGACTTGCGAACATCTAGGCCACGGGAGCTTCACTATGTGAAACAGTTGCTGCTGATGCACTAGCTCTGGCCCTGCTTCTCCCTCTGGCCACACCACTGCCTCTTACAACCTGTTCTGGTGCAGCACTCGCCTCCGCCTCAGAAGCACTGTCTTTACTCGGCATATAAACCCAGCTTGAGTCAGTCACCTCGTCATCCTCCGATTCCTCAGTCTGCTCCCCCCTCGGAATTCCTCCCCTAACAACAACTTCACCACTGTCTGACAACCGTGTCTCCTCATCGTCTGACACCTCTTTACAAACTTCTTCCACTAACTCAACATTGTCATCATCATCATCATCATCATCACCCACAGACTGCGACAGTTGGAAAACTTGGGCATCGGGAACGAGGTCAGCAGCAACCTGAGAAGTGGTTTGTGACTCTGGGAAGGGTCCAGAAAACAGTTCCTGAGAGTATGCCGGATCGCATTCCAAATTTCCTGTGAGGGGGCAGACTGGGGGATAGGAGGTTGAGGTGGAGGAGCCAGAGGAGTGCTCCCTTGGGTAACGTGGGTGGACTGCGTGGAAGACTGACTGGTGGACAAATGACTTGAAGCATTGTCTGCAATCCACGAGATC
>ONZH01007040.1:0-13898 GCA_900303285.1 Rhinella marina | reverse complement strand
GACCCCTATAACTTTTGGTATTTATGTGTACAGAGCTGTATGGGGGCTCATTTTTTGCGGGGCGATCTGAAGTTTTTATTGATACCATTCTGGGGTGTGTATGACTTTTTGATCACTTTTTATTTAATTTTTTTTAGAAAAAAAAGCGACAAAAAACGGCAAATCGCCATTTGGACGCTTTTTTTCCGCCACACAATTCGCCGTATTGGAATTTTTTTTTTTTTATATTTTAAAAGTACGGGCGTTTTCGGTCACGGTGATACCCATGATGTCTATATTTATTGTTATTTAGGTATTTATTTTTTACTTATACGGAAAGGGGGGTGATTTGAACTTTTACATCTTTTTTATTTTTTATATATTTTTTTAAATTTTTTTTTTTACTATTAGAAAGCTCAAATATGGGCTTATATATTGTGGCTTTTTTTTTTTTCTTTATGAGCAATTCTGGGTTTTATAGACTCAGAAAGCCATGAATTGCTCATTTCTTATCCTGGCCTGCCATCTAGTGGCCAGAATAAGAATTGCAGTTTGAAACTGTAAGTCCTCACCAGCGAGGATTACAGTTTCATATGGTGTAGCAGACACCCCGATTGGGCCACACGGGGTGTCTGTACACCACCCGGAAGCGAACGCTTCCGGGTTTAGACGCAACTAGATGCCGTGATTCACGGCATCTAGCCATCCCGGAAGACGCCGCCGATGTATGTAGGTAGCGGCAAGTCTCTGCTGTTAGAAACAGCAGAGACTTGCCGGCCATGACGCCCGCCGCACCCGCGAGCGGGCGCCATGTGCCCGCATCGCCCCAGCGCCGTACATGTACGGCGCTGGTCGCGAAGGGGTTAGCATGCGAAGCGTGGGGGGCGGTCCGACACACGGGACATCCACTGACCACATCAGCCGCTCTGCAAATAGTACCACAGACTTCTTCCAGTTTATGTAGGCCATGTGACTTTCTATTCGTCAGTCACACGGTCTAGGTGCAGCTCAGCCCCATTGAAGTGAATGGGGCTGAGCTGCAATACCAAGCACAGCCACTATACAATGTACGGCGCTGTGCTTGGTTTACTGAGAGAATACAGCGGAGCTACTGCGAGTGGCGCTGCCTTCTCAAACAGCTGATCGGTGGGGGGCCCGGGTGTTGGACCCCCACCAATCAGCATAAATCTGCCAGAAAACCCCTTCAAACTGTTTTGGAGGAAAGAGGAACCGTGACAGAACTTCATAAAAGCTGTGAGAAGCATGTAAGGTATGACAAACTGGCATAAACCCAGAAAATCATTACCCAGTCTGACACAAGAACGTTGACTTTACTCGCCCATCTCCTACAGGACAGCTTCAGGTCACCAATACATATAATAGGGGACATCTCACCTGCAGAAAACTGACGGCCATTAAAAAGAGACTGTAGGAGCCTATGCCGCCAGTGAACACTTCATTAAGGTCTCTCTGTAATAGGAACTGCTTTAAAACCAGCACTAGATATGGAAGAACTGGGTATTTCTGAAACAGAAGAGTTAGAAAATTAATAATGGTCATAATTTACACAGAATGGTTTAGAAGACACTGGTCTGATTAACATTGGGGGGGAAAAAAAAAAAATACGGAAGTGCTCATTAGTACCGGAGGCTCTGTACTCACCGCTTCCTCATCCTCAGCTGTGCACAGCATGAGGGTGCTCTGTGACCTCACACTGTGCGTGTAAGATCGCAGCACAGCCGATGGAGGAGGAGCAAGAAAAAGAGCGCTGGAGCGGCGGCGTCCGGAGCAGGAGAGGTAAGCGTTTTTATTTTATTAAACATGAGGCAATAGGGGCTGATCTAAGACAACAGGGGCTCCTGGGGGGGGTTGATATGAGGCAATGGGGGCTACTGAGGGTTGATATGAGGCAACGGGGGCTGATGAGAGGCATGGGGCTCTTATCTGAGGTCTGATTGGGGGTCATTCACATTGGGGTCTCAGCTGAGGTCTGATTGGGGCTGTTAGCTGAGGTCTGACTGCTGGTCTGACCTGAGGTCTAATAAAAAATATTTTTATTGTCCGCCTCCAAAACCTGCGTCTTATAGGGTGAAAAATATGGTAAATGGCACTCCACACTTGTATAAGACCCGTGCTCAGTGATGAGGTGGTAACCCAATTACAATGTAATGAAAAATCACGGCACTGATTAAATGTAGATTGTTTTTAAGTTTTACTCAAACCAATAACTTTTTTTTTTTTTTGCAAAACTGCCAAAGTTTTGGTCCGTCCCTGACCTTGTTCGCGGTCGATTGATGCAATAGAGTGGTGGATGACGCAGTTTTGCAAAAAATTACTATTGGATCGAATAAAACAATCTACATTTAACCCGAGCGCCATGATTTTTCATTACATGATTAACATTGGGGGCCTGAGCTGAGGTCTGATTAACATTTGGGGTCTGTTTTTATTATTAGGTTTTAGAGCGGGAAATTAAAAAAATGAAGTGCGTCTTATGGGCAGGTGTGCCTTACAGGGTGAAAAATAAGGTACATAAACATGTAATTTAATAATTTAGTAGAAAAAAAACCAAACTCTCTTGTATTTTTTTTTTTCATTTTGAATAGCATGCATCAATCATGGTGTGAACAAGGCTTAAGCTACTTTCATACTTGCGTTGTAAGGATTCGTTTGTGAGATCCATCACAGGCTCTCATAAACGGTCCTGAACTGATCAGTTTTGTCCTAATGCATTCTGAATGGAAAAGGATCCGTTCAGAATGCATCAGTTTTGCTTCAGTTCAGTCTCCATTCCGTTTTGGAGGCGGACACTAAAACGCTGCTTGCTTCGTTTTGGTGTCCGCATGAAGAAACTGATGCAAACGGATCCGTCGTGACTCACAATGTAAGTCAATGGGGACGGATCAGTTTTCTCAGACACAATAGAAAACGGATCCGTCCCCCATTGACTTTCAATGGTGTTCATGACGGATCCGTCTTTGCTATGTAAAAGATAATACAACCGGATCCGCTCAGAACAGACGCAGACGGTTGTATTATCATGATGGAAGCGTTTTTGCTGATCCATGAAGGATCCAGCAATAACACTGGTGTGAAAGTAGCCTTAGACACACACAACAAGTGTTAAAAATTCACACTGAAAATAGGACAAGGGGACACCTGGTGGACAAAGAAAAGAACTGCATCCACGTATGTAACCAATAGATGAGAGGTATACGCATTGCAGCTAGGAGTATACAGAGCTCATAAAGTCCATGCAGTGTACGTTAATCAAGGATTAATTGCGGCATTTATCATGTAGAGAAAGTTAATACAAGGCACTTACTAATGTATTGTGATTGTCTATATTGCCGCCTCTGCTGGCTGGATTCATTTTTCCATCACATTATACACTGCTCGTTTCCATGGTTATGACCACCTTATAATCCAGCAGCGTGGTGGTCGTGCTTGCACACTATAGGAAAAAATGCTGGACTATGCGCAATCCTGCGGTCCCAGACACCTGAGATGCCTGTGCTTTTTACTATATTGTGCAAGCACGACCACTGCTGTTTGTTTACAAGGTGGTCGTACCCATGGAAACAAGAAGTGTAGATTGTGATAGAAAAATGAATCAAACCAGCAAAGGTGATAATATGGAGAACCACAATACATTAGTAAGTGCCTTGTATTAACTTTCTCTACATGATAAATGCCATTTGCTGAAGTGAGACAACCCCTTTAACCACTGATGACACGCTCTCCGTGTACGCTTTTCTACGCCCTGTATACTCCTAGCACATCTTATCTATAGTTTGTGTTGCATATATGGATATTGTGCCCCTCTTCTTCAATTTTCGGCACTGTGTGGATTTTTAACCCTCAATGTGCTCTATGTCTAAATAGTTTTACCTGGATTATAATAAAGTCGGCACTTTCAGTTTGAATTTGCCCTGCTCGTTTTTTTTTTCTTTGCTGGCTTATATGGTTTCCAACATGGGACATGCATTTTGGCTCTACACTGTTAATATACAGGGGGCTACATCACGGTGATAACCAAAGAGATGCAGAGGTCCCTCAACTTACAATATGACTTGGTTTTGGGACGATCATTGAAACCAGTGTAACTTGACCCCCTAACTCAGTGATGACTAACCTCCGACACTCCAGCTGTGGTGAAACTACGACTCCCAGCATGCTCCATCCTTTTCTATGGAGTTCTGAGAACAGCCAATCAAGTGTACATATTGGGAGTTGTAGTCTTACCACAGCTGGAGGGCGGGAGGTTAGCCATCACAGGCCTAACTTTATGGAAAACTAGTCATTGGTTCCAAAGCCCCAAACTATCATCACAAGGTAAGAGAAAAGGAAGATTTAAGAAAAGGAAGCAGATAACTAAATCAGTGACCCTTTAAGAAAATACATGCCCATTGATAAAGCCGATTTCTAACCTTGATAAAATCCCTGATGAGCTGAGCTGCTTTCACCCCATTCTGAACATTAAAACTTATATCAACTTTGACTTCAGTATATGAATCCGTTAGTTTAATGATCGGTACCTAAAAAACAAAAGAAAACACCCGTCAGACAGCAATAACAACCTGCTAATAAGTAACACAGGAAGAAACATCTATGTATATCCAATCCATGAGGAGGAGGTCTGAATACTTTATACAATTCAGTATAATCACTGATTTATTCAATAAGTCTTGCTGTATAGCACCACCTGAGGTTTGGTCCCCCTCCCCCAATCTCTGTCCACCTTGCTGAGGTGGTCGCACATGCAGAGCTCCATCCTGGGACATAGGCTCTGGTGCAAGAGTTCACCTTGGGTCCTGCTTCCCTCAGGGCTTTGTGACCAGGGGCAGGGGAGCACATGGCCTTTGTGATGTCTGAGGCAAAAATTGAAACTGCACCCCTTCCCCCATGCCAAATTTTTGACCAAATCCCTTCCCTCCAGCCAGAGTTGTGACTTGAACATTCTGGGCCTCAGTGCAAAATCTATGACAGAGCCCTCCCAGCATGCACTTTCTGTAATGCCAGTGTCTTCTTATGTGGTCCTAGGGTCTCTGGGCCCCTCAGGTTCGTGGGCCAGTTAGCGACTGCTACCACTGGACCCCCTATAGCTACACCCCTGGTTCCATCCTTTAACTGCCACCAGTCATATCTACTTTGAGAAGCTTTAACGGGGAAAGGACCCGCCCCCAGGGAAAGGACCCGCCCCCAGGGAAAGGACCCGCCCCCAGGGAAAGGACCCGGCCCCCAGGGAAAGGACCCGCCCCCAGGGAAAGGACCCGCCCCCAGGGAAGGACCCGCCCCCAGGGAAAGGACCCGCCCCCAGGGAAAGGACCCGCCCCCAGGGAAAGGACCCGCCCCCAGGGAAAGGAACCCGCCCCAGGAAAGACCGCCCCCAGGGAAGGCCCCCCCAGGGAAAGGACCCGCCCGGGCCCCCAGGGAAAGGACCCGCCCCCAGGGAAAGGACCCGCCCCCAGGGAAAGGACCCGCCCCCAGGGAAAGGACCCGCCCCCAGGGAAAGACCCGCCCCCAGGGAAAGGACCCGCCCCCAGAGATGCCAGCTTGAAATAAATCTAGCAAAGCAATTGGAGCAATGAATGGGGAGATCTCTGGATCCATGTGAGGTACAGGGCTGGTTCTAGCTTTGTTAGAAAGAGATTGTCAACCACTGGAAAGTGATCAATAGTCATTTGTCATATCCACAATGGGGTAACTCCTCTAAAGGGTTTTCTATACTGATAATCTAAGCTCAGAATAGGTCATTAATATCAGATCAGCGGGGGCCCGACACCTGGCACCCCCTCCCCCCGATCAACTGTTTGAAGAGAACAGGTTACCGATAGAGGAAACTGGCCAACCCCTTTAAACTGTAACAAAGGTGCCAAACTAATAGACTATCCAGGAATAGACCAGCAAAAGCCTTTAAAACCAGGACGTGACGGGTAATGCAGTCAGGCCTGACCCGTGTGTAGAGCTACCCAGTCTTATTCTAGGTTTTCAGCAATACAATAGCCTTCATCAAATACCCTACTGTTTACAGGGGTTGTGCAGTGGTATAATACTGATGACCTATTCTCAGGGTTAAACTCCCATTAGCATCACGACCCCTTCCCTAGAGTCAGACCCCTGCTAATTCGGTACTGATGACCTATCCTGAGGGTAGGCCGCCAATATTATATCACTGCACAATACCTTTAATGAGACGACTCTGCCGACCCTACCAGTCGACATAACAAGGCTGAGCAATGAGCTGAAGGAATCATTAGAAATGTAAGACTATTGTGTGTGGCAATTCAGAATTCCTCCACCTCTGATGGATGATCACATAAAAAAAAACACGAATATAATCTTGGTGCCTATTAATACATCCTGTTCTGAGGATTCAGTCCCTGTAACGGAGAGGTACAGTATCTTTCTGTGCGGCTCTCGATCGACTCACCGTGGCTTTGTCCAGAACTTTGACAGAGTTTTCATCGGCCACCTTGTGTTTTCGCAACGCCTCTTCAAGAGTCCAAAGTGGTAAATTCTCCCATTTCCCAAAAACCACAAGATCAATGTCGCTACAAAGAAAGACAAAGATTTTTTTTTTTTTTTTTAAATTAGAAAAGAGCAAGAAGTTCTTAGTGGTAGGCCCCCCGCCGATCTAATAGTTATCCCCTAACCTGTGGGTAGGGGAGAACTTTAAAGGGAAAGTGTCATGAACTTTATGCTGACCTCACTGAGGGCATTATAAATTAGTGACAGAATTGCTGATTTCAGCGGTGTGACACTCATGAGCTAAAAGTAAGTGGTTGCTGAGAACCAGCATCATAATCATTACAGGCCAGGCCTTGAAAAGAGTCAAATCTACCTGAGAAGAGTCATGGTTACTCATAATCTCCTGCTCTCCCGCTGATCTGCTGATGATTGTCAGTTGTCTCCTAGAGAGAAAGGGAGAAAACTAGGTAGAAGACTGTCAGTCATCAGTAGGTGGGCAGTGAGAGCAGGAATTCATGAATAACCATGACTCTTCTCAGGTGGCCATGACTCTTTTCCAGGCCCAGTCTGCAATGATTGTGAAGTTAGTTCTCGGCAACCATTTACTTTTAACTTATAAATGACAGACCGCTGAAATCAACTCACCTGTCTCTACTTTATTCTGCTGTTAGTATGGGGAGCGTAAAGTTGATGACAGGTTCCCTTTAAGGGTTATTTACATCTTGGTGATTGGGGCACATCACTAGGCTATGCCCCCAATGTTTGATAGGTGAGGGTCCCACCTAGTGGACCTGCACCTATACTTAGAACAGAGCCCGCAAAGTGCCGGAGGGCTCTCAGCACACGCGCGGCCACACTCCATTCATTCATATGAAAGCACTGAAAATAGTCGAGCGGCACCCTTGGCTATTTTTGGAAGTCCCATTAAAATGAATGCGAAGTCCACCGCGCAAGCGCAGCCACCTCTACATTTACTTCTATAGGGCTTACGGAAGACAGCTAAGCCAGCACTCTGCAATTTTCGGCGCTCCCATAGGAATTAATTGAGGGTGGCCGGGCATGTGTGGCGAGCCTTCCGACACTTTGTGGGCTCCGTTCTAGGTGTATGCTCCCAATGTCCAAGATGGGAATACCCCTTTAATGTAACTAGAATACATGTTTAATAGTTAAGAAAGCCCCTTACCTGGTAGGCAAGTAAAGCCCCGTTTTGAAACTCCCAAATATCTGAACCTAGAAGACAAAACGTACAGTTAGTTTTCCAAACAGACAGACAAAAGCCACGACTGGAAAGTATTGCATCTAGTATAACATTAACTGCACATACAACTGCGCCGAATGAAGTCCGAACGGCGCAGGCGCGGGATTTTCAGCACGGACAGGGCCAGGAGCAGCTAGAGCGAGCTGCCTGGCCCTGTCTATCACAACAAAGGGGGTGTGAATAAAGGTAGGGAAACGGCGCTTACTAGGTGCAGGGTTACCGCCCCTTGCACCTAGTAAGCTTCATTTGCATACGACAAAAGTTGATTTATTTCAAAAACGGGGGCCACCAGTATAAAAAAATGATCACAGACAGTTTGGGCATCAGGTGACATTTGACCCCCCCCACATTGCCAAATGTCATCCTGTTTATATGCCCCCAAAAACTGGTGACAGAAACCCTTTAAGTGTGTCTATTAATGAAAAAAAAAGCGCACAAATGGTATTACTACCTGTACATTAAAAATTACCTGTTACTTAAAACGCCCAATTGGGGAAAAAAAATAAAAAAAAAAAAATGTTAATCAGTAAGTCCCATGTACTCAAAAATGGTGCCAGTGAAAGCAATGCCCACAAAAAACAAGCCACATATAACTACGCTGGCACTTCTTGGAATGTGGCAATATAAAAAAAAAAAAAAAAAAAAAAAAAAAAAAAAAAGTTTTTTGCAGATGTGCAAAAACAAAAAAACACACATAAAACAAGCAAAACCATTATAAAATAAATGGGAGAGGTGAAAGAAAAACCTTACAAGCTATAGACCTTCTAAGTCCTTGGTTGTAGGATGAAATATGGAACCACTCAGACCTTGGCTGACCCCCCCCCACATGTATAACACTGTTCATTATGGTCAGTGTTCTGGCTCAGGTTTCAGAGCCGCCTTTCAGGATCGTTTCCCTATCCTTTGTGACTGGCTGCAGAGTAAAGTGCATCTGTCAGCAGCTTTGTACCTATGACACTGGCTGACCTGTTACATGTGCACTTGGCAGCTGAAGACATCTGTGTTGGTCCCATGTTCATATGTGTGCCCGCATTACTGAGAAAAATGATGTTTTATTATATGTAAATGAGCCTCTAGGAGCAACGGGGGCGTTACCATTACACCTAGAGGCTCTGCTGTCGCTTTGCGATTACCATTCCCTCTGCACTTTGATTGATAGGGCCGGGCAACGAAAACAGAGCACGCTGGGCCCTGACTTCTCCCAAAGCCTCGTGCTGCAGAGAGAGCAGAGCCTCTAGGTGTAATGTCAACGCCCCCTATACTTTCTATACTTCATCCATTTTTGCACCTTTTATTTCTTTTGTATTCTTAGCGCCCTGTGTGACCTATGACTGTACTATAGTCCTGCGTGACCCACAATTGTATTACTTATTTCTATATTCAGGCCGTGAACAAGGTCCGGAACGGACCAAAACGTTGGCTACAATTGAGATATATGTGCACCCTAAGGACGGAATAAATTCTGTTCATTTAAAAAAAAAAAAAAAAAAACGTTTTCTTTGTGCCACGATTTGACAAAATCTGAATAAAAGTGGGTTTCGCCCCCATCACCGAACATCTCGTTATAAATACTCAAGTGGAGTGCTAATCCATTTCTCTCTCATTCATAACTTCTAGCAGGAATAATAAAGGACAGGCACATGGAATCATAAAAATAGACGTGCCAGAATAGTTATTACATGGGAAAGGCAGGTAGTTACTGAATCACATGTCAGGAGAGGTGCTGTTTATGGGAGTACTGCGGGGACATGAGCTCACGGATAATGTCATGGCTCTAACCAGGGTCTCATCTACTTCTACCATACTATAGTATTAATCATGGGGTGTTTTTTTATGATTTTTTATTTATTATACTCACTTATATAGCGCGGACATATTCCGCAGCGCTTTACAGACATTAGCATGACGCTGTCCCCAATGGGGCTCACTATCTAAGTTCCCGAAGGAAACCCACGCAAACACGGGGAGAACATACAAACTCCATGCAGATGTTGTCCTCGGTCGGATTGAGCCTAGGATCCCAGCGCTGCAAGGCACCAGTGCTAACCACTAAGCCTTCGTGCTGCCTGTATATTAAGACCTTTTTAATAAGCGCCAACTGACAATACAGAAAGTTCATTGGGGTTTGTCTGAACAGCCGCATGAACAAACTACTTAAAAGGGTATTCCAGCATAAAAATAAAGCTCCCTGCCCCTCAGGCTGCACATGCTGTAAAAACTTACTCTCCTGCCCCATCCATTGACGCTGCCATTCCAATGGTGCCAAGGTGCCCACTGCACTCCACCCCCTGCTGCTGCAGGAAGTGGCGGGTTTCCCCCTCAGCCAATCACTGAATGAGGCAGTTCATCACCGCAGCCTGTGATTGGCTGAGCGCCATTCCCAGCCACTTCCTGCTGTGTCAAGACAGGAGCAGGAAGTGGATTGCAGCAGGGACCCTGGTACCGTCAGAATAGTGGTGGGGGATGGAAGAAGCGAGGATACATTTTGTTGCTCTTCTACAGAATGTAGCTTTTTTTTTGGAATACCCTTTTTAGATGATATGGCCGTCCTTCCCTTTATTGTCACTCTAGATGGGGTGATATGCTGCAGACAATTTTATGATATCGTCAGTCAGCAAAGGATCCTTGGCACCTTTACACGGGGCAATGGTCAGGAGCTGTTCGCTGGCCTATCTGCCGGTGTTGAAGGCCCTTTAGGTTGTGGGGTTAGTCACTGTACAGACTCGTACTCACATCTGCACTTGGCCACAGCTCTTTGATCACATTTTCTATTCGATTAACCACCTCCATTCTCATTTTTCTCCTCTTCCGGACGGGCGACATATATTTGTAGAAGTCGAGAATCTCTTCGTGAAGTCTACAAAGACAGAAATAAACAGGTTTTATTCTTTCACGTTTCCCAAATTATTCAGACTTTACAAGACATTTAAAGGGGTGTTCCCATCTCACACATGTGGTTTGTATAGTTAGATATAGCCATACCAATATTATTACTAATTAGAATGTATTTATATAAAATGTACCGTTTAGAAGATTTTCCTATTTGTATATCCATTGTCCCACACATATTAGTCAGGCCGTTGCCCCGGTTACGGCCACCGCAGCCATGTAGTAGTGGTGGCCGGCTTGCTCCTGTTCAAACCCGCTCTGAGGTAACTGCTGTATTGTGAACGCACATTGTATATGCGGAGACACATCTTAGGGGTACTTTCACATCTGCTTTTTGAACGCTCCCAGTCCAAAACGCAATGTTCAGGATCCGTCCAAAACGCAGACTTTATAAACGGATCCTGCTCCATAGAGATGAATTGATCTTGGAACAGGATCCGTTTCTCTGTGTTTTGGAAGCGCAGACAAAAACGCTACAACCCTAAGATGTGTCTGCACATGTTCATGTAATGTGTGTTCACAATACAGCAGTTACCTCAGAGCGGGTTTTGAACAACAGTAAGCTGACCACCACTACTACATGGCCGCGGTGGTCGTAACTAGGGGCAACGGCCTGACTGATGTGTGTGGGACAATGGATATACAAATAGGAAAATCTTCTTAACGGTACATTTTATATAAATACATTCTATTAGTAATAATATTGGTATGGCTATATCTAACTATACAAACTACATCTGTGAGATGGGAACACCCCTTTAAGCTTTTGGCCGCTTCCACGTTGTTATACCAGGACTACAGAACAGCAGATGAGGATTGGGAATACAGTACAGAAGCATAGCTCGCAACCACCTTTTACACACACAGTTTCAGGCCAATTCTAGCTTGCTGCACCTCTCAAAATACAAAATGTGAACACTGGACTACGTTTTAAATTCCGGTATTGAGTTCCGTCATAGGGGCTCATACCGGAATAAAACGCTTCAGTTTTTGTCCCCATTCATTGTCAATGGGGAACAAAACTGAACTGAAAAGACAACAGGCTCCTGAAAGCATTCCGTTCCATCTTCAGACCGAAGAACAAACCGTAAGCATGCTGCGGTTTGCTTCTCCCGGTCCAGGCATCCGCACCAAGACGGATCCGGAAATGACCCCCAATGCAAGTCAATGGGGGGTGGGATCCGTTCGGTGTGACCAACATGGTAAACGGATTCCGCCCTCCATTGACATTCAATGGAGTTCAGGACGGATCCGTAACGACATACATAACACACAAACACATACATACTTACATAACTCCAGGCAGCCCACACGTCTTCATGCCCAGGAGGCGCGCCGCTATGACGATTCCCCACAGCACCCAGCAGAGGGCGCTGTGGGGAATCATCAGAGCTGCGCGCCTCATGGGCGTGAAGACGTGCGGCCTGCCTGGAGTATGTAAGTATGTATGTGTTTGTGTGTGTATGTCTGTATATGGTACTGTGTGACATGTGTGGGGGCGGTTCCGGCCCCACACGTCCCTGCAGCAGTCCGGATCCGATGGCACCCTTCACCTGCCGGATCCGGAATGCCGCTAGTGTGAAAGAGGCCTTAGGCCACTTCCACACTAGCGTTTTTGTTGCATCCGGCAGGGTTCAGCAAAAAAACTCTTCCGTTACTGATAATACAACCGTCTGCATCCGTTATGAACAGATCCGGTTGTATTATCTCTAACATAGCCAAGACGGATCAGTCACGAACTTCATTGTAAGTTAATGGGGGATGGATCCATTTTCTATTGTGCCAGTTTCACAACATCTGGAGGTTGCTGTCTCCTGGCACAGACACATAGTGCTTCAACCGATTAAACGTTTTCTCTTTCGTAATCAGAGGCTCTGCTCCTGAGTTATTTGGGGGGGATGGGGGGGTGGTACTGTCTCTCCTTGGGGAGAGAGCGTCTTCATCGGTGTGAGGAGACTTCTAGGCCATACATGCTCCTCGAATTCTGGGAAGAAAAGGGAATGCAAATGACCTATTAACAAGTTCTGATACCACCAGATGTAAGGCAGCTATCCTATTATCCTATAAATCAATGTTCAGCTCTTTAAGTAAGCCTTTAGACATGACTCGGATATTAAATAAGCAATGAGGTGCAATGAGGGTGTCACCATTGCTCTTGTAACGCTGCTCCTTTCTGTGACCAGCCCGTCCCTGGCTGCTTTGATTGACAAGGCCTGGCAGTGCCAAATCAGCCAGGGAGGGGCTGGCCACAGAAAGGAGCAGCGTTACAAGAGCAATGGTGACACCCTCATTGCACCAAACTAAATTTGCAGAGAAGAAAATACTTTAAGAAAAAGTATCTCGAGAATAGAGCCCGAGATCAACAGAAAAAAACGGGTTTTAATCAGATGAACCACAGCTGTGCGTCCAGACAAACAGGGAGGTCTCTGGTGACAGATTCCCTTTAACGGCTCCACATAAATATACGTCAGTGCAGGAGGGGTGTGTGGAGCGGGCTCAAGAGATAAGCCATCTCCCTATGCAGTAGGTGCGCTGTGTAATCCCTGCTGCAATGATTGGGATTGGAGAGGCCTCCGATTGCAGTCATCTAACCCCTCAGAGGCCGCAGTCAATAGTGATGGCAGCAGATGAGAGGTTAGCCAGAACGTATGGGCTCCTTTTGGCATCTGATTACAGCTATCGTGGGGAGACGGTCATCTGCTGTGAAGGCTTCAAGGCCAAAGTAAACTGCCTCACAGGCTTAAAGGGGTATTCCATCCCACTGGACACCTGACTAATTGGTGGAACCCCCTTGCCCAAATGAGCATAGTGTCAGGTCTGCTGCCGGAAATAGCTGAGTGCAGCACTCGGCCCCCATCTATCATGAGAAAGAGGGAGGGAAGGGGTGTTCGCACAACCCAGACCCCGACTGATCAAAACTTCACTAGGATATTACAAAAGTTTTCTTTTCCAAGTATTGTGTGAAACCCGGTCTCCCTGCCTTTCTTCCACAGTGGACACTACAACCAAATCTGGAAAGATTTCCTGCTGCCTTTCTGCTTACAGTACCGCCGGCAGCTGCTGGATCTGGCAGTGTATTATACAGGCTGAGAGTAAAAGCCGAGTGCAGAGGACTCGTGAACACATTAGTAATGTAAACTGGCTGCTCACAGAAATGCCCGGAGCCTGAGTCATGGCTCCAGATATAGGCGTCTCAGCAGTTTCACTTTTGCAGAAAACGAGAAAGCATTTCCAGACTGCGCTCAGAAGTCAGAATACGCAAGCCAAAACCTGGAGCGAAACCATCGGGGAAAGCAGAAGG
>ONZH01007039.1:0-25972 GCA_900303285.1 Rhinella marina | reverse complement strand
CCCGCACCGCCCGAGCACCTCACATGTACGGCGCCGATTCGGCAAGGGGTTAAAGACATACAAAAAATAATACGGGGGACGCCCCGATCTAGGAGTAGTCAGGAGTGACATTTTAGGCTATTTTTTATAAGTGGTTGTAAGAATATATGGACTGACAATTTTGTTATTAGAAATACTATTGCTCAATAGATACTATGATGCGATTAATCAACTAGCTATTGTGAAAGCAAAAGCTACATGTTATATATGTGAAGTATTGGTTATATTTGCAGTATTTTTTATATAATATTTTAAGATTGGTAAATAAATTTTTCCACATATCCAGATCAGAGTGCCTATTTCTTTGATACTACATTATTGATTTATAAAATGATGCCAACATAAAGATGACATGGGGAATCTAAAATAATAACTATTTTTGGAGGTATTACTGTATATTTTGAAAGTAGAGAAATTGAAATTTGGAAATTTTCTAATTTTTCCAAATTTTGGGTAAATTTGGTAATTTAAAAAAAAAATAAAAATGAAATATTTTGCCACAAATTTACTACTGTCGTGAAGCACAATATGTGACGATAAAACAATCTCAGAATGGCCTGGATAAGTAAAAGCGTTCCAAAGTTATTACCACATAAAGTGACATGTCAGATTTGCAAACAATGGCCTGGTCAGGAAGGTGAAAACAGGCCCGGGGTTGAAGGGGTTAAAGAAGACCATGTTTTGGAGGGAAAAATCCAGACTTGTTTACCACAAAAACCAGACAGACTGACCTTTTGAATGTCTGGTTTTAGCTATGTTGTTATGTCTGAAAACTTGTTTTTGTCTGAAAAAAAAACAAAAAAACAAAAAAAGGCTGTGTCATTGCTATTGAGTATCATTGAATCTCTAATGTAAGTCTATGACAGATTGGAGTGGTAATTTTTTAATTGTTTGTGCTGAGTTTCTTCATTTCACACATCCCACTAGAAGGTTCCAGTCTAGCTAGAAACTGTATATAAGGAGAGCAGTCAGAACTCATAGTGTTCTGCAGTTAGGGATCAGTGCTTGGAGAGAAAAACCCATGCCTCAGCCCTATGCCTCACCTGTATTGTTTTGCACCTGAATTTCTCCAGTAAAGAAGCACACTGGTTACCTGCAGACCCTGACTCTCTAGACTTATTTTCCATTGGGGTGCACCAGGCCTTACAATCCCTTTCAGAGAGCAGAAACATGTGGTAACACCTTGGGGGTGTCTGTGGGACCCAGTGTAGCATTGGGGCCACCCCAAACCTGGCCACTGCACAGACAGTTACTTTGTTATGTACAAATTTGCCATCTCCTGCATATTGATGGCAATTGGTGTTGATTTTAGGACTTAGACCTGACATTAGAGATGAGCGAATCATGCAAAAAATTATTCGCCGAACATTCGCCAAACTTTTCCTAAAATTCATATATTCGACGAATAGATTAGTTGTATTTGCATACAAAATATACATTATTATGTGCTATTTGCGAATATTCGCTCACTAATAACGAACGTTCATTTTTCAAAAGGTACGCAACTTTATACGCTTTTAATCTATACACTGTTGTGTACGAATATAAGTCTTGCGAATGCACGCACAACGCTAGGTCGTGGCGTACGAACCTCAGAGTCAGAGCGAATTTTGCAAAATGGCAACGGTAAGCAGGCGTTCGTGTCCATTCAGCTCTGAAGAGCTAAAGTACATGGTCCAGAAGATGGACAAGTTGGGCTATGATGGCAGTGGCACCCATCAACACCCGCACCAAGAAAAAAGTAAAATAGTGGAGCGGGTGATACAAGGCCTGCGCCATCACTGTCACGTCGTTCACACCGCAGCTGTCCCGGCTGACCAATTTGGTGGCTTCTTCTAAGGGCCTTAGAACAGTGCAGGCATCTCGGACCAGCCTCCACTGCCAGAAATCAAAGCCACACCTGCTCCCTATGCTGGAAGATTCTGGCTGCTGCTGGACAAAATCGTCCACTGCTCTACGCTGCTCTAGGAGTCGCTGCAACATATGAAGAGCGGAATTCCACCGGGTCGCCACGTCACCTATTAAGCGGTGTGGCGGAAGACCGTTTTGACGCTGCAGTTCAAGCAGAGCGTGCCGAGATACATATGAATGGCTAAAATGAGTGCAAAGCTTCCGCGACTTTGCCAGCACTGTGCACAGGCCAGTGAATGTTTTTAGAAATCTTTGCACCACTAAATTTAGCACATGTGCCATACAGGGAGCATGCGAGAATTGACCCAGGTTCAGCGCTGCCACTATATTTGTCCCATTGTCACTCACTACCTTGCTCACTTCCAGCTGATGTGGAGTCAGCCAGTGCGCTATTTGCTGCTTCATGTAATGTAGCAAGCGCTGGCCTGTGTGGCTGCTACTGCCAAGACAAACTAAGTCTAACACTGCATGGCAGCGTTTCACCTGACACATGTGATATGAAGGAGCGCGGGTAACTCGCTGCCCTGACGCTCCAGCAGGCGGACTGCCCGTGGAGGTGGAAGCGGATAGCTGTTGGGTGCTCCGCTGCAATCCTGGCTGGAAAGCATGTGGAGGTGCCAACAGCAATTGACCGGGTTGCTGGGGTGTTCCTGCCTTGCTGCCACTAAATACATTCAGCCAGTGGGCAGTAAAGGACATGTATTGCCCCTGGCCATAAGCACTGCTCCAGGTGTCCACCGTGACGTGCACTGTGCTGCAGAGAGACAGCTGCAGGCGGAGCGTCCAATATTCTCTGCCACGTGGGAGTAAAGGGCGGGGATAGCTTTGTTTGAAAAGTAATGCCGGCTAGGGACCTGCCAGCGTGGCTGAGCGCAAGCTATTAGCTCCCTAAAAGCTGGGCAGTCAACCAGCTGGTACGGCAGAGACTGCACAACCAGCAACTTTGTCAGGTGACCGTTCAGTTTGCGCACTGTCGGATTACTTGTGGCGTAAAACTGCTTCCTGGCCACGCACTCGGCAATGGACGGCTGCCGAATGAGAGGAGGTGGAGACATGCACGCACTGGGCGACGATGAGGTGGATGTACTACTTACACCCCGGGATGCGGGCTGAGCTATGACCCTGGATGCGGCCTGCCTGACAGAAGGGACCCCCAGAGAAGTAACCTGCTCTTTACTATTATTGGGCTGCTCTAAATTGCCGGCATGACGCCGCTTCAAATGGTTCCACAGAGCAGTGGTCCCAACATTTGCGGCTTTCCCACGGCTCAATTTCTGCTTACAGAAATTACACGTGGCCATACTGCTATCTCCCGGCAGAGTGGTAAAATACTTCCACACACCCGACGTGCGCCCTCCAAAGCTGGACAAGCTTCTCACACGCTTACTTCCTGGTGCCGGCCCCACTATATTTGGGGTCTTGCTAGTTTACAGGGAAGCACTAGTCCTGGGCCTAACTCGCCTCTGCCCTCTGTTGCTGCCACTACTAGTACCACCCTCCTCCTCTGAGCTCAAATCCTCCTCCGCTTCACAGGTCCTCCGGCCTAACACATCAGATTCCTCATCAGACTCCTCCACAACACATTTTTGCAAATTAGGCTGTTCCCCACCAACTGACAATTCCGGGCAGTCCAAAATCTGACTGCCCTCTAAGAAATCCTCAGGGAGGCTATCCTCTATAACCGCCGGATTATAAGTTGGGCTTCGGTGGCTTTTTTTCCTAGAAATTGCTGAAGGGACACCACTAGGAGGGAACACTGAAGCCCGAGAGGTGGCAGAAAATGACGGGGTTTGCTTGAGTGGAATGGTGGAGCAGGACGAGTCTGACCCCTGGCTACATATGGACACTGTATCAGCAGATGACAGCAGATCATCCGGCTGAGACTGAGATGAGCATGCCATCCACTCCACTACCTCATCTGTTTTCTCCTCCACTACAATTTTGCACCTTGGTGGGTTAGCCCGGTGGAACAACGGCCAAGTATTGGGAATATTACTAGCAGATGCTCCGGCTACAGGTCTTTTGGCACTGCTGGCGCTGCCCTGTGCCACCTTCTCCTTTTTTTTAAAGCTCAAAGTCTGGCTGGAACTGGACCCCTTTTGCTTATCCATGCCAAAGATTTTTTAATTCACTCTGTGGCCCTGCAGCTGGTCTTTGTCCCTGTCTCTCCCTGTCTCTCTCTCCCTGCCTGATTATTTACTAGCACTGACCTGGCCCTGCACTTGCCCTGCAGTATCCCTGATATATGTATGATAGATTCCCACTACAATTACACCCCAGTTAGAAGAACACAGTGTCTCTGAACTTCACAAATTCACAACAGTGCTTCTGCTCGCCTCAGCAGTCGCAGCAGAAATGAAGCGTCACTGGCTTACTGAGCCTGAGCCAATCAGAGCAAGCCCAGCCTACTAGGTCAGGTGACCGCTTTCTTCCTGGGCTTTTGCGCACGATAAATGAATGAACAGTAAAAGATCGCTACTAAATTGAATTCGTACGCAACAGCGTATACAGTAACTAATTTGTACGCAATTGCGTATAATTTATAGGACAAACCACGTAGCGAATGCGTACAAATCCGAAGCGAATCGACTAATATTCGGAGATTCGATACGAATCTACGAAGCGGCGAATAGATTTGCTCATCTCTACCTAATATATATATTTTTATAAAATCCATTAAAGGGGCATTTTCATAAAATTTTTACTCATTTATTAACAGCCAATATATGAATATTTTATGTATTTTTTTTAGAAAATGGTTGAATGGTTTTCTTTATATTTTTTAAGATATTACGTGATTTCTTCTTCCTATCCTGGCTTTTTAACATTCTCTTTAGACTTTTAACATGTCAACACAGTCTCAATTTGTCTTTAAAACATTTTAGTCAGGCTATCCCTGAGACCAGATATAGCCTCTCTTTAGTGATTTAATTAGAACATCATACATTACACTTATCAATGCAATGGTCTTCTGTTGGTACCTTTACCTAGACCTACACTCAGGAGAACAATGGACTTGTAATTCTGTAATTCCAGTTGTAAGTCTTATACTATCGTGAGAATTACCCTTCTGATTATATCACACCTTCACAACAACTGTAAACCAACAATGGGTTACCTATCTATTTGATAGGTTGTGAGGATTCGCTCTAGTAGACACTTGGTAGCTGTGCAGGAAGCAGGGACACAGACAGGATAAAGTCCAATTTAAGTGTTTTTATTTCACACTTAGATATACAACCAAAAGCATAGCCTTAACAAATCAGCATAAACAAACAAAACTTTGCTCGGCTGAGCCAGCACCTAATACAGAACACAGTCCCTGCCTATACGTAGAACAGGCTACCCAGCCCATGGATACCAATAACAAGTATTGGGCAGCACATGACCTTCTGTTGTTCAGCAGTCAGCTTCTCCAGGTATGGCCACACTGCTCAGCTCTACACTGAGCTTTACATTAGGCCCTAAAAACCCAAGTGACTCTCAGCTATGGGCTATGGAAGACCAGGACCAAAGCCCTGGGTGGAGTGAGCGTCCCACTACCAACCTTACTCACTCCAGTATAAGCAGGTGCCAGTACGTATTTTACAAATCTGTCTGGCAAAACAGGCTATCAACTCTGCTTATGCTGTGTCTGGGTTAACCTCTCGGTTCCCAGAGACACACCCAAGACTTACCACGTATAGTTTAACCATTTCAAGGGCAGATATTGGTTCTCTCAATCAATGCCCTTCTCACAAGGTTTAATCATTTGTGCTGACTGCTACAGAAGGGTGAATTTTGCATTTGATTTGCAATGGCACAGTACTGAAGAAATAAAAAAAAGCTTACAATTCTCAAAACAATAATTTTCTATCAATATTAAATTTAAAACATATACACCTCTCTAATGAAAGTATCTCTTTAGCAAAATGTTGAAGGAAATGTGGTAAAAGTGGTACTGTATACCATTATATATGAAATGAAAATGCCTTATTTGGACAAACTTCTGGAAGTCAGTTTTTGATCTTCTAATGAGGATAATGTTCCCCAACTGCCTCAAAAACAGGGGTAAACATAATTAGACTAATTAGTTCCATGGGAATTTAGGTACCACATGTTAAATATTTTGTTATCAGCACATATTTGCATTGCTAAACTGGATAAAACTGTAGCAACACCTACCTAAGATTCTTAAAGTTTTATGAACAGCAAATCAACACACGTTCTATGAATTTTATAATCAGTCTCTGCAGACTGAGAAACATATTCTACTGTAAATTAAAAAAGGCCATGGATGAGAAGTATTTACTTCTTAGAAAAATCAAATTAAATAATATTCCCCTTAGATGATTTTATGTTTTCTTCCTTTTTTCCTTTATGATTTACTCTTGTTGCAATAATTTATTGATGTCTGTGTATAAATTAATCCAATAAAAGCAAACATAAAAATGAAAAACGCAAAATTGGTAAGGGTATATGCTGCCAAATGTGTTTGTTTAAAGGTTTTATAAATGAAATGTCCAAGCCTACTAAAAAGACTGCATTTCTGTGTCTATTAAGTCATGTCTACTACTTTTCTACTTGATAATATTAGTTACTCTGCTCATAAAAGCAGCTCCAGTTATGTTTATAGATCAAAAATTTATTTGCAAGGAAAGATGCTGTTGGGGGGGCTTAACTTGCCCTTTTTGGAATTCAGTCGGTCACTCCAAATTAATTAGAACACGGGTGCACTCGGTAGTAAAGAACGAGAGACAGACTCAGTGTTCAGTATCAAGTTCTCAGCTCGTGCTCTCTGCGCCCACCAGAAGCCTCTGAGCCTCCTCCTTTATTATCACAAATATTTATTCATTACACCAAAAAGGGCGTAAGCATGCAGATAAAAAATACATATGCATCACTCTTGTACTCGTATAAGTTCTTGATTGGAGAGAAGCCTCTCACTGTCCTGCATCCCCACCTCAGGAATGTGGTACTGATAAGAATACAGGCGCCATCTTAGACTTGTTGCTTCAGCTGAATATATATATATATATTATATGCAAGCCTTACAAAAGGTTACAAAGTATAAAGGTATATAAAAGTATAAAAGTACAAAAATATACTATTCTACACACTGATTCTTGTCTTGTCACATTGATCAGGACACTATATTCACATTAACTTGAAGACGTGGGAAACTCAGGATTTGTAGACAATAGAATACATTACATCAGGTCCATATACCTCAACAATGCTAGTCAATATAAGATTGTATTGGGAAAGTTTATTCAAAATCTAACCCCTTAAAGAATCATTAAACAAAATGTGGAGTATTAACCACACCAGGGAATCCCATTAGGGTTCATGGCCCTTCAAGGGGTCAGACATTAAAAAGCATCTGTCAGTTGATTTGTATCTATGAAACTGTCTGACCTGTTACATGTGCGATTGGCAGCTGAAGGCATATGTGTTGGTCCCATGTTCATATGTGTCCCCATTGCTGAGAAAAATGCTTTCTTAACATTTTGTATTTGTGCACCTCCGTGAAGAAACACTCCTTTAAATTACAATTGAAAGGTTATTACTTTATGGTCATTATTTCTGAGGTGTCCCCCAACCTGCACATCTATTGTTCTGTCAGGTGTATTGGTTAATACTAAGTCCAGTGTGGCCATCTCTCTAGTCGAATCCTGAACCAGATGGGCAAGGTAATTGTTTTTGGTTATTATCAAGAACCTTTTTCCTTGACAAGATCTACAGGTTTTATGGTTTAGAAAACCCTATTATGGAATTTTATTTGTATCTATTGCCACTTGGTAAATCATATAGTCAGCAACTGCAGCACCCTCTGCCCTTTGATTAACAGGATCAGGAGTGATGGAGCTAACACTGCCTGGCCCTGTCAAAGAAGTGCAACAGTTGCAGAAAGAGCAGAGCCTCTAGAAGTAACGGTAACGCCCCTGTTACTACTAGATATTAATTTGCATAAATTAAAATGTCACTCTTCTGAGCAAAGCGGGATCATGGGACCAACACAGATGCCTTCAGCTGCTAAGCGCACATGTAACAGGTCAACCTGTTTTAATAGATACAAATCTGCTGACACATGCCATTTAATCATTTGCATGTGAAGAAGTTAACAAGCAAGGTGTCAGAAACTCTATTGATGCTGTAAATTAAGTATTTAAAGAATTCACTTGGACAAAATAAAATTCAGGAAAATTTAATTTTCAGCTGGTATTATGATTACTTTATTATGTGAACATCTTTGGGTAATACCACGATCACAGTGCTGTTTTAAACAGATTTTTATTAAAACAATAAAGTGCTCGATATATGGATAAATCTATTCAAGATAAGATAGCAACATTTCATGAAAACCAGTCTTATCTTCATTGATACCTTTTTTCAAATCTACTCATAAGACTGTTTTTTCTTCTAGAATCTTTTATTATTGAGAACTTTGTTCAAAACTAGAAAAGAAAAGGAGGAAGCAGGGAAATCAATATATTTTGTATCCTGGAAGGAGAAGGTCTGCACACTTGTCCTTGGGCTGAGTTGATGTGCTGCCAGCAACGTTTGTTATTTGAGTACTTCTGTTATGTGGAATTCACTTATGTTCTGGACAGAACTGGTAATCATAAAAATATCAGATCTGTTGTTAAAAGGCATCTGTGGAACCACAAAAACTGGTGTCTATTTTCAATTCTGGATGCATCAACATCTGCAGGCAAAGACAACAACAACAACAGAGTCTTATTTATGAAATGGTAAGTTATATAAAACATACTGGTGCATCACAGCTAAAAGAATATATTGTTCATATTTACATCATCAGCTATTCAGACAAAGACAATCAATGTGAAATCATCTGATGTCAAGTTTAATGCCTTTATGCAATTCCTAAGTTATTAAAAAAACCTCACCATTTATCCATATGTAAAATGAAAAGCCTTAGAATTACTGAATATAAACAACAGTGTCTTTCAGCAATAACTATTGCATACAATGAAAATATTCCATGCTAGGAGCATGTAGAATGCTTAAAACAAATACAAAATGCTATGTAATAAAAAAAAATACATCTTGTGCAATTCATCTTCACATGTAGGATAGACTTGTTAATTCCAGACAGGTATAGTTCTGTCAAAGTTTTATTGTACACTTCTAAGTAACAATTATAGGCCTGTCCAAAATACATGTTTACATTCCAAAGCTCTAAAAGTTATTTGAACAAGCTATTCTGGTTTTAAATTAATCATTTTTAATCATTTCAATTTAGAAAGAAAATTTTATAAATAAATAATAAAATAATAAATTATCAGAGCCAAGATAAAAAAAAATGGTAAATTAGGACGCATATAAATTACCTTCATATTATCAGTAGTTATGACGCTTGACTAATAAACCAGTAATGTGATTTCAACCAAATATCAATTATAATGGTCAATTAATTCCCCCTTAAATAAAAAATCATATGGGGATTTTCATATATGTGCAGATATACAGGGATATCAATTATAAATATACACTGGCTCTTTGTGACTGAGAATATCCTATTCTTTCTGTTATCAAAATGTAATGCATAGTGTACATATGCTGTGTGCTAGAATATATTCACTAAGAACTGATCTATTCAGTGCAGTTACATTTATACAGCATTTTTAAATGTCATGTAGACCTATTCCAATTATTTTTTTCTTTTTTTATGTATTATCTTGACCTTTCCTTTTTGAGCCATTTTGCTGTGCCCCTATGAGATTCCAATAATTGCTTTTGAGTAATCAATGTATTATATGTCCATAAGGAACTAAATAAATATGAAAAATCTATTGATCTATCTATTTTTATCATATCTACAGTGACATGCAAAAGTTTGGGCACCCTGGTCAAAATTACTGTTGCTATGAACAGTTAAGCAAGTAGACACAAAATGATTTCAAAAAGGTATAAAGTTAAAGATCACATGTTCCCTTTGCATTTTAAGCAAAAACAGTTTTTTTTATCTTTTACAATTTCAAAATAACAAAAAAGGAAAAGGGCCCGAAGCAAAAGTTTGGGCACCCTACATGGTTAGTACCTAGTAGCACCCCTTTGGCAACTATCACAGCTTGAAAATGCTTTTTGTAGCCAGCCAGGAGTCTTTCAATTCTTGTTTGAGGGATTTTTATCTATTCTTCTTTGCATAAGTATTTCAGTTCTTTTAGCATGCCACACCCTTAGGTCTAGCCCAAAGTAAAACCAGTTCATTGTTGCAGTGTTTCTACATCCATTGTCTGTAACAATAATATGAAATAATGACTTAAACCTCTTTATTATAGTATTTTTATCAATTCAAATGCCATATATGTTATATTCATTACATTGAATATATATTCCAATCTGTGGGAAGCATGTAACAGAGCAGATAGACCTAAACTGATTCATCTGTTCTTTTATGGTAAAAGAGTTAATATACTGTAACTTGCAATTCATTTATTTTAACTTCCACTCATTCTGGGCCCAGGAGTCATTTGGCTGGTCTTCTTAGTAATAGACTACCATCTATGTTTGTACATAGCTGTGAATCCTTAGTAATACCTCAAAAATACATATACACTGGATCCCTAAGACAAAAATGAGATGGAATTCAAAATTAACAAATTGCAAGTTACAATCTGAATATCTTCTCCTGCTCTCAAATATGGCACCTGCAGATGGAACTTCATGTTCAATAGAGATGAGCGAGTAGTGTTCGATCGAGCTGGTATTCGATCGAATACTACGCTATTCGGCGTACTCGATTTCGTTCGAGTATAACGGCGATGGCGCTCTTAGAATTCGTTTCCCCTCCCACCTTCCCTGGCACTCTTTTTCCACCAATCACCATGCAGGGGGGGTATGACAGGCACGCTGAGCACGCTGGCAGCGCGAAAACGGCGTCTACATGGATTGGCTGGAAAAACCATGTGACCTCGAATATTAAAAACTCAGCTCTTCCTGCTCGTACACATATGCTGCGTGAACTTAGTCAGGGACAGAGGATGGAGAAGGGAGAGACAGGTTTTAGCTGTTGGACAGGCAGGAGCGTGATTAAAAGCCCTTATCAGGGCTACTATAGTGCAGTACAGTGATAGCTTTACTACAGTATAGACTTTACAGAGAACGGCTGCTGTATTCAGGGATAGCTGCTGGAGTAGGGACAGAGAGAGGCATTAGTGGTGTATTAGGTGCTCTGCTACATACCAAACTATATTTGGCACTACTGCTGTGTACCTTGAACTATAAAATATATAGGCCTTATAATTGGCAACTGTACTGTGCGTTCTCTTGCAAACTAATTTAAATACCTGGTGTTAATACCCACCGTCTGAACAGTTAGTACACGGCTGTGTACCTTGAACTATAAAATATATAGGCCTTATAATTGGCAACTGTACTGTGCGTTCTCTTGCAAAACTAATTTAAATACCTGGTGTTAATACCCACCGTCTGAACAGTTAGTACACGGCTGTGTACCTTGAACTATAAAATATATAGGCCTTATAATTGGCAACTGTACTGTGCGTTCTCTTGCAAAATAATTTAAATACCTGGTGTTAATACCCACCGTCTGAACAGTTAGTACACGGCTGTGTACCTTGAACTTTAAAATATATAGGCCTTATAATTGGCAACTGTACTGTGCGTTCTCTTGCAAACTAATTTAAATACCTGGTGTTAATACCCACCGTCTGAACAGTTAGTACACGGCTGTGTACCTTGAACTATAAAATATATAGGCCTTATAATTGGCAACTGTACTGTGCGTTCTCTTGCAAAATAATTTAAATACCTGGTGTTAATACCCACCGTCTGAACAGTTAGTACACGGCTGTGTACCTTGAATTATAAAATACATAGGCCTTATAATTGGCAACTGTACTGTGTGTTCTCTTGCAAAATAATTTAAATACCTGGTGTTAATACCCACCGTCTGAACAGTTAGTACACGGCTGTGTACCTTGAACTATAAAATATATAGGCCTTATAATTGGCAACTGTACTGTGCGTTCTCTTGCAAAATAATTTAAATACCTGGTGTTAATACCCACCGTCTGAACAGTTAGTACACGGCTGTGTACCTTGAACTATAAAATATATAGGCCTTATAATTGGCAACTGTACTGTGCGTTCTCTTGCAAACTAATTTAAATACCTGGTGTTAATACCCACCGTCTGAACAGTTAGTACACGGCTGTGTACCTTGAACTATAAAATATATAGGCCTTATAATTGGCAACTGTACTGTGCGTTCTCTTGCAAAATAATTTAAATACCTGGTGTTAATACCCACCGTCTGAACAGTTAGTACACGGCTGTGTACCTTGAACTATAAAATATATAGGCCTTATAATTGGCAACTGTACTGTGCGTTCTCTTGCAAAATAATTTAAATACCTGGTGTTAATACCCACGTCTGAAAAGTTAGTACACGGCTGTGTACCTTGAACTATAAAATATATAGGCCTTATAATTGGCAACTGTACTGTGCGTTCTCTTGCAAAATAATGTAAATACCTGGTGTTAATACCCACCGTCTGAACAGTTAGTACACGGCTGTGTACCTTGAACTATAAAATATTTAGGCCTTATAATTGGCAAACTGTACTGTGCGTTCTCTTGCAAACTAATTTAAATACCTGGTGTTAATACCCACCGTCTGAACAGTTAGTACATGGCTGTGTACCTTGAACTATAAATATATAGGCCTTATAATTGGCAACTGTACTGTGCGTTCTCTTGCAAAATAATTTAAATACCTGGTGTTAATACCCACCGTCTGAACAGTTAGTACACGGCTGTGTACCTTGAACTATAAAATATATAGGCCTTATAATTGGCAACTGTACTGTGCGTTCTCTTGCAAAATAATTTCACATACCTGGTGTTAATACACACCGTCTGAACAGTTAGTACACGGCTGTGTACCTTGAAATATAAAATATATAGGCCTTTTATTGGCAACTGTACTGTGCGTTCTCTTGCAAAATAATTGTATATACCTGGTGTTAATACACACCGTCTGAACAGTTAGTACACGGCTGTGTACCTTGAAATATAAAATATATAGGCCTTTTCATTGGCAACTGTACTGTGCGTTCTCTTGCAAAATAATTTCACATACCTGGTGTTAATACACACCGTCTGAACAGTTAGTACACGGCTGTGTACCTTGAAATATAAAATATATAGGCCTTTTCATTGGCAACTGTACTGTGCGTTCTCTTGCAAAATAATTGTATATACCTGGTGTTAATAAACACCGTCTAAACAGTTAGTACACGGCTGTGTACCTTGAAATATAAAATATATAGGCCTTATAATTGGCAACTGTACTGTGCGTTCTCTTGCAAAATAATTTAAATACCTGGTGTTAATACCCACCGTCTGAAAAGTTAGTACACGGCTGTGTACCTTGAACTATAAAATATATAGGCCTTATAATTGGCAACTGTACTGTGCGTTCTCTTGCAAAATAATGTAAATACCTGGTGTTAATACCCACCGTCTGAACAGTTAGTACACGGCTGTGTACCTTGAACTATAAAATATTTAGGCCTTATAATTGGCAACTGTACTGTGCGTTCTCTTGCAAACTAATTTAAATACCTGGTGTTAATACCCACCGTCTGAACAGTTAGTACATGGCTGTGTACCTTGAACTATAAAATATATAGGCCTTATAATTGGCAACTGTACTGTGCGTTCTCTTGCAAAATAATTTAAATACCTGGTGTTAATACCCACCGTCTGAACAGTTAGTACACGGCTGTGTACCTTGAACTATAAAATATATAGGCCTTATAATTGGCAACTGTACTGTGCATTCTCTTGCAAAATAATTTCACATACCTGGTGTTAATACACACCGTCTGAACAGTTAGTACACGGCTGTGTACCTTGAAATATAAAATATATAGGCCTTTTATTGGCAACTGTACTGTGCGTTCTCTTGCAAAATAATTGTATATACCTGGTGTTAATACACACCGTCTGAACAGTTAGTACACGGCTGTGTACCTTGAAATATAAAATATATAGGCCTTTTCATTGGCAACTGTACTGTGCGTTCTCTTGCAAAATAATTTCACATACCTGGTGTTAATACACACCGTCTGAACAGTTAGTACACGGCTGTGTACCTTGAAATATAAAATATATAGGCCTTTTCATTGGCAACTGTACTGTGCGTTCTCTTGCAAAATAATTGTATATACCTGGTGTTAATAAACACCGTCTGAACAGTTAGTACACGGCTGTGTACCTTGAACTATAAAATATATAGGCCTTATAATTGGCAACTGTACTGTGCGTTCTCTTGCAAAATAATTTAAATACCTGGTGTTAATACCCACCGTCTGAACAGTTAGTACACGGCTGTATACCTTGAACTATAAAATATTTAGGCCTTATAATTGACAACTGTACTGTGCGTTCTCTTGCAAACTAATTTAAATACCTGGTGTTAATACCCACCGTCTGAACAGTTAGTACACGGCTGTGTACCTTGAAATATAAAATATATAGGCCTTATAATTGGCAACTGTACTGTGCGTTCTCTTGCAAAATAATTTCACGGCTGTGAAGGCAAAATATTGTAACCAAAAAAAAATTAAATGCGGAGGGGGGCTAGCGGAATAGGACGTGGACGAGGACGGGGGCGCGGAAATGCTGTTGGGGGCCTTGTTGAAGCCAGTGGGGATACAATGCGTGCTGGTGAGGGTCAGCCAGGATCCCGCTCATCCGGAATCCCTGCCTTTATGGCAGGGATTCTGGGGCGGGTTACACCGCTGTTGAGGCCTGAGCAGGTTGAACAGGTGGTGCAATGGATAGCCGATAGCGCTTCCACACAGTTGTCCACCAGCCAGTCATCCACACAGTCTCACTCTGACCCTCCTTCCTCCACACCTGGCCAACAGAGTCATCCCACCATTGACCCCTCCCAGGAGCTATTTTCGGGTCCTTTTTCAGATGTGCCGGAAGAATCCCAGGAGCTAGCAGAGGAATTTGTTTGTAGTGATGCCCAAACACTTGAGTTTTTGCCATCTCCTGCTGATGTGGACCCTGAGCCAGCATCTGTTATCATGAGCGATGATGATGATGAGACGCAGTTGCCATCAAGGGAGGCTGTTGGAATGTCCAGTGGGCAGCAGGAGGAGCAGAGTGAGGAAGTGGAAGAGGAGGTGGTGGATGACGAAATGACCGACCCCACTTGGCCAGGGGTGATGTCCAGCGAGGAAAGCAGTGGAGAGGTGGTGGTCTGCGCAGCACCGAAAAAGGCAGCAAGAGGCAGAGGGATGTCCAGAGGCAGAGGGATGTCCAGAGGCAGAGAATGTCCACAGGCAGAGGGATGTCCATAGGCAGAGGACAGTCCAGACAGAGAAGTGAGGCCACATCCAGCAGGGCCGAAGCTCTTCCCGGCAGCGGGCAGTCGCGCGAAGCTCCCCCATCGAGGCCTCGTACTTCTGTGGTGTGGAGATTTTTTAATGTTTGTGCGGATGACAAACTGAGCGCGGTTTGCACACTCTGCCACTCAAAACTAATTAGGGGCTCTGAGAAGAGCAATCTGACCACCTCAGGCATGCGGCGTCACTTGGAAGTCAAGCACTGGGCTGAGTGGGAGAGAGCAAACGCAATACAACCTGCGCCCGGTCTTGCTGCCACTGCCTCATCCCCTTTGTTGTGTGCTGCCACTGCGGTCCAGACCTCCAGCCAGGACACCTCCACATCTGCCTCTGCCTCGGCTACTTTGGGGCCTTCTCCTTCAGCCTCCCCTTCCCCCACCTCTTCGCCTGCACCTTCACACTCCTCGTCCCAACAACTGTCCATCTCGCAGGCATTCGACCGCAGGCGGAAGTACGCCTCGAGTCACCCCCAAGCCCAAGCCTTAAACTGCCACATCTCCAAACTGCTGGCCCTGGAGATGTTGCCGTTTAGGCTTGTGGAGACGCAGGCCTTCCGTGACCTGATGGCGGCTGCCGCACCTCGCTATTCCGTCCCCAGCCGCCACTACTTTTCCCGGAGTGCCGTCCCCGCCCTGCACCAGCACATGTCGCGTAACATCAGGCGGGCCCTGAGGTAAGCAGTCAGCGCAAAGGTCCACTTGACCACCGACTCGTGGACAAGCGCTTGCGGCCAGGGACGATACATTTCTTTGACGGCACACTGGGTGAATGTTGTGGAAGCGGGGACGGGGTCGCAAACAGAGACGGCCTACCTACCACCCCCGCCCAAGATTGCCAGCATGGGTTCTGATACACCCCCCTCCTCTTCCTCCTCCTCCTCTGCCATAACATCGTCCTCAGCCGCTAGCTGGAAGCGTTGCAGCACTGGCACGGGGAGACGTCAGCAGGCGGTGCTTAAGCTCATCAGCTTGGGCGACAGGAAGCACAGCGCCCCAGAGGTGAGGGACGCCATATTGCAGCAGACGGAGATGTGGCTGTCGCCGCTGCAGCTAGGACCAGGCATGGTCGTGTGCGATAACGGCCGTAACCTGGTGGCGGCTCTGGAGCTTGCCAAACTCAATCACGTACCATGCCTGGCCCACGTTTTTAATCTGGTAGTCCAAAAATTTCTAAAGACTTACCCCAACCTGGCAGAGCTACTGGTGAAAGTGCGGCGCTTGTGCGCTCACTTTCGGAAGTCAACTGTAACTGCTGCTAGCTTAAAAAAACTCCAGCAACGCCTCCATTTGCCTGAACATCGGCTGTTGTGCGACCTGCCGACTCGCTGGAATTCCACCTATTCCATGTTGGCCAGGGTGTGTGAGCAGCAGAGAGCATTGATGGAGTACCAGATTATGAATCCACGCGTGCCTCCAACTCAGCTCCCTCAGTTTGCCAACCACGAGTGGCCATGGATGGCAGACATATGCGATGTACTGCGTATCTTTGAGGAGTCCACCAAGAAGGTCAGCAGCTACACAGTCAGACCACACTTTTGTCTGCTTCTCGGTGGCAGTTGCAGGAGGAGGAGGAGGATGAGGAGGAGGAGGACGACGTGGAGGTGGCTGTGGAAGAGGAGGAGGATGCTGGCGGCGAGGGTAGCAGTCAGGCTGTGTGCGTCCCATTGGTTCAGCGCGGATGGGGCGGAGAGGAGGCGGAAGAGGAAGAGGAGGAAATGGCAAGTGATCCTTCTGGTGGGGGCAGTGACGTCATGCCTATTCAGAGTCTGGCACACATGGCTGACTTCATGCTGGGCTGCTTTTCCCGGGACACACGTGTTGTCCGGATAGTGGAGAACAAACTGTACTGGGTCTTCGCACTCCTGGACCCCCGGTATAAAGATAACGTCTCCTCTTTTATTCCGGTAGAGGAGAGGACGAATCGATTGCTGGAATACCAGAGGGAACTCGTGCAGAACATGATGGAGATTTTCCCACCCACCATCGCTGGCGGCAGAGAGGAGAGGGTCTCCCAGAGTCCCACAACATCAATCAGGCCCACAGCCACCAGGGGAACACTCTCCAAGGTGTGGGACACGTTCATGGCACCCCCTCGTGCAACTTCCATCACTGCGGGGCCGGCTATAAGCAGGAGGGACAAGTATCGGCGGATGTTGCGGGAGTACCTGGCAGACCGTACCCCTGTCCTCCCCGATCCCTCAGCGTCCTACACTTACTGGGTCTCCAAGTTGGACACGTGGCTGGAACTGTCCCTGTACGCCTTGGAGGTGCTTGCCTGCCCTGCCGCCAGCGTGCTATCAGAAAGGGTGTTCAGCGCAGCCGGGGGCATTATAACCGATAAGCGCAGCCGCCTGTCAACCGACAGTGCGGACAGGCTGACGCTAATCAAAATGAACAGCAAGTGGATTGACCCGGACTTTGCTTCTCCAACAGTGGAAAGCAGCCAAAAGTGAAGTGCCATCTTTATGAAGTGCCATTTCCTCCTCCACCTCCTCCTCCTTAACCGCCGTAGAATTGCTCCGTAAATAAGAAAAATTTATATATTTATGGCTCACCACTTGGGCCTCCACAAAATTTTAAGAGGTCTCACCTCTTGGGCCTCCACAAAATGTTTAAGAGGTCTCACCTCTTGGGCCTCCACAAAATGTTTAAGAGGTCTCACCTCTTGGGCCTCCACAAAATGTTTAAGAGGTCTCACCTCTTGGGCCTCCACAAATGTTTAGAGGTCTCACCTCTTGGGCCTCCACAAAATTTTTAACAGGTCTCACCTCTTGGGCCTCCACATAATTTTATCAAGGTCTCACCTCTTGGGCCTCCACAAAATTTTTAACAGGTCTCACCTCTTGGGCCTCCACATAATTTTTTCAGAGGTCTCACCTCTTGGGCCTCCACAAAATTTTATCAAGGTCTCACCTCTTGGGCCTCCACAAAATTTTTAACAGGTCTCACCTCTTGGGCCTCCACAAAATTTTTAAACAGGTCTCACCTCTTGGGCCTCCACATAATTTTATCAAGGTCTCACCTCTTGTGCCTCCACAAAATTTTATCAAGGTCTCACCTCTTGGGCCTCCACAACATTTTTAACAGGTCTCACCTCTTTAGCCTCCATACAATTTTTAAGAGGTCTCACCTCTTTGGCCTCCACATAATTTTTAAGAGGTCTCACCTCTTGGGCCTCCACATAATTTTTAAGAGGTCTCACCTCTTGGGCCTACAAACAATTTTTAAGAGGTCTCACCTCTTTAGCCTCCACACAATTTTTAACGGGTCTCACCTCTTGGGCCTCCACATAATTTTTAAGAGGTCTCACCTCTTGGGCCTCCACAAAATGTTTAAGAGGTCTCACCTCTTGGGCCTCCACATAATTTTTAAGAGGTCTCAGCTCTTGGGCCTCCACATAGTTTTTAAGAGGTCTCACCTCTTTAGCCTCCACACAATTTTTAAGACGTCTCACCTCTTGGGCCTCCACAAAATTTTCCATGAGCCTCTGGCCAGCCCACGGCCTCTTCCTGCCTTTTGCGGTCCTACGCATCCCTCAACATCCCCACTGCTTTACCTGCTAGACATGACACTGGGCCAGGTCGGGTCACTGACATCTCTAGCGCCAACAATTTGGGCATTTTAAGGCTTCTGCATGTGTTTGAGTTGTTTTTACATTTTAAAGAAGACATGTCTGACCACATCTCACACACACACACAATGACAATTAGGGGTGGGGTCTATTTGCTTTCCCCCTTGCCTATGCCATCTGTGGTTGTCATAGGCAACGTGATTTTAAGGGGTGCAGAATTTCATCTTCTTTTTTGTCTAGTTTGGCTTGGGGTCCATGGCAATGTAGAGGAAAGAAGGTTTCCTTGTATGGTCTCACTTTACAGAGAGGTTACATTGTCTTTGGAGTGTATTTTTGAGAGGCTGTGATAGTGGCGTAATAGTGCGACTTGGGCGCGTTATATGCACCCAGACATGCTTCCCCTGCTGTCCCAGTTGCATTCCAGCAGTGTTGGCATCCTTTTCTGAGGTTTCAGGGTGGACTTGGTGACCTCCAAGTGGTTGAATTGAGATTTCCAAGTGGCGAGCATTTTTTTCCCATAGACTTTAATGGGATTCGATATTCGGTCGAATAGTCGAATTTCGCGGTCTATTCGAATCGAATTTCGAACTTTCGAATATTTCACTACTCACTCATCTCTAATGTTCAACATAAAATGTCAATTTTCATATCTAAGGGCACAGAGATATTTAACTATTTATCAAGATCAAATGCTTGTCAGATTATTGATTTATTTTTTATTTATTTTTGCTTATCTTGCACATCATAATTTCAGGTTTACATTTTACCTCATACAATAAGAAGATGCCAAGGTGGTCCTTTATTACCAGACAAAACTAGGGAGCTAATGTTCATCTTTAGAACAAGAACTTCCATTGCAATCTGTGCTTGCCCATTGTTTTCACTACACATCACTAGTCTTTCGGTGCCAAAAAGCATATTGGATATCTTATTGACTCTATTTTAGAGAGGGGACATCCAGGAGTACACTTTTATTCCTGGAGGTGCTCTATAAATACTGCTGGGAAGTTATAAAGCCCCTGAACACCAGAAAAATGGCACTAAGATGTTGCAAATGTTTGTGCAAAAACGTCCATTTATGGCATCTTCCACATCTCTATAAAGTATGCGAGGTGCAAGGGGAAGGTGTGGGACCAATATGGCCTGACAGATTTATGACTACTTAAAGAGAATGTGTCATAAAAAAAATACCTATTGTTTAAATCACGTTTTTATGTTTAACATATTTTTAAAGACATTTTGCTGATATTTTTTTAATTTTTCATGTTAATATCTATATTTAAACAAAAAACATAAACTCCTGCAGTTTTTGCACTGACTACTAAGCTTAATAACAACCACCACTTCTTGATCTGTACTGATCACATTACTACAGTTACCTGCTTATCTGTAATTCCAGTCCTGCCTGTAATGATGCCACCTTTGTGTATAAATAAGACAGGATCCACCATTCACAATAGGTGATTGTCAACGTTTATCGATTCTTTCCTTGCATAACTACCTCTGCACAGGTCACAGAGTATGCCAATTTACATATGCCACTGACAGAGGCTTTTCTAGGCAAATGGTAGGGATCTGGTACTGATGGACCAGAGTGTAATGAATCAAGTTACCGGCTGATCCAGAGTCACTGGAACTGAAAGTTTCTGACAGGACTTTTGCTTGGTATCTTCAATCAAGATGGCTGCGACAGCCTCTTTTTGAACAAATGCATGTGGTGAGTATTTTTTTCTACACCTTTTCAGGAAAAACAGATTCGTTACCATGAAGTTCAAGGAAATTTGGCTTCTCAGCTAATCAAATTTGTCCTGAAATTCATATTAAAGTCAATTCATTTGGCTTTGATTCACCCTGCACTAATTGTAATAATAATAATAATAATAATAATAATAATAATAATAATTATTATTATTATTATTATTATTATTATTATTATTATTATTATCATTTCAGCTTTCTATAAATGTCATCAATAATCAAAGTGATTGATTAAAATGTCATAGTTAAAATCTGAAGATGTGCTACAGATATTAGGTACACATTTCTATGTACTAATGAACTTCAACATCTTCTACTAATTAAAAACATGCTACTTGCATTTAATTAGCCAGCTGTGTATTATTGACATATTTAATTGACTTCAGTGGGATAGAGATAAAAGTGTACAATAATCAAAACCTATTTATTATAAACATATATGTGGAATGCCCTGAAACTCAAAAAAATATCAAAAAGACACTCTTGACTTATTGATTTGAATGATTCTTCTGTGAAAATAAATTTTCCCTGTGTTACCGGAAAATAGTAAAGAAAACCACAAATATGGGTTTAAATATATTGCAGAAAAAACTGCTGTTCTTGTTTATATCTTTTGGGGGCAAGAAAAAAAACAACTACATTAGCAACTATATATTGTGTGGCATAGTGTTATACCAGTTACTTTATAGGCTATAAACACCTCCAGAGGCTATTTTAATTATGGCTAAATGTTGCTCATTTTTGTCTAAAAATATTTTATGAAATTGTCCTTTATTAAAAATATTGAACTGTTTGTCACAAAGGATCAACTCTTTTCTAGCTGTGTGACTGGTACTTTCACTTCCACTTTGTGCTGTCATCTAAAAAACTTTATCTCTAAACAACTGAGAGGTAATAAACATTTATTTAATTCACAGTCTTAGGCCTCATGAACACAATCGTATGAAAAAACGGATCCGCAAAAAAACGGATTCGCAGAAAATACGGATGACGTCCGTGTGCATTCCGTATTTTGCAGAAGGGAACAGCTGGCCCCTAATAGAACAGTCCTATCCTTGTCCGTAATACGGACAATAATAGGACATGTTCAATTTTCTTCCTGAACAGAAATACGGACATACAGAAACGTAATGCACACGGAGTACCTTCCGTTTTTTTGGCAGACCCATTGAAATGAATGGTTCCGCATACGGTCCGCAAAAAAAACAGAATGGACACGGAAAGAAAATACGTTCGTGTGCATTAGCCCTTATCAGTAAAATAAGAACTGAGATATAATGAGTGGTTATAAGGTCAGAGAGCAGAGATAAGCAGTCTGTCAGACAAAAAAGACAAAAATCCAAAGGGTACTACTTGAGCATGTCAGCTCTGTACAGAAAAAGGATGCCATATTTTTAATAAAGACCAATTAAAAAATTATTTTTAGCTAAAAATTAGTACAATGCAATAATAATAAAAAAATGCCCTCAAATGTGTACATAGCCTTTAAATAATAAGTGGTGCAACATGTAATGCAATAAAGCTTGTTCTCAATAAGCTCTTCATCTTACATCTACAGTATGTAGATCACAGGGCCAAGGCAAAATGTAACAGTGGCTGCTGTCTGCCGATGTTCCTCTGCTTTCTGCCGCAGTTCCGAGCTCCATGTCCAGCGGTGATCTGCTGCCGCTGTTCCTCATTCACCACTGCAGTCCTAGGATCTGTTCTTGCAGGCATTGTCTGTCCTGGAATCCGCTCAGTGATTTCCTTCCAGCCCTGAGCACAGCTTGCTTTCAGCTTGTTTCCTGTAGCACTTCCTTTAGGGCTGGTGCCGTTACTTCCTGTGATTTATGGGTTAGCTTATGTGACCTTGCTGACCAATCCTAACGCTCCTGCACATATATATAAGTGGCTCGGCCCCCTTCCAAGATGCCTGAGTGTCAAGGTACTTGTGTCCTGCAAAGGTTGCTGATATTGCTGCTTGTGTTCCTGTTTACCTGACCCGTGCTTGTGTTTCTGGACTCTGCTACCTATCTGATCTATGCCTGCTTGTCTTGATTCTCCTGTTGCCAACCCAGATTGCCTGACCTGTACCGATGCCACCTGCCTTGACCAATTGCTCGTTTGATTTTGCCTCTGTCTCATCCTTTGGTCCTGCATTTGTTGTTCCTGGTTACCACTCAGCCTGCTGACTATGTCTGTACCTCTGGTTCCTTGCTCAGGTACCTCCTGGTCTGCCTGGACCAGCTGCCTCATTTGCCAATCCTCCTCAAGAGGCAACGACCTGGTGCACGTGGCACAGTGGGTTCACACCTGCTGGTTTGTGACACAAATAGAAATAGATGTACAAATCACGGCACTCGATGATAGTTAGTAGAGGACAAGACGCTTAGTTTATTAGTGTAATCCACATCTTAACAATAAAGATGGCCAACGTTTCGGTCCATTCCGGACCTTGATCACGGCCTGCGACATATATACAAAATTACAATCAATATACATATAAAATCACAGATTTACACAACATGTATGACAAAACTGCAAGACATCACTTAGATAAATAGTATGGACAACATCAAATAAGAATAGCCCAACTATATCTGCACAAGTTTGACCCATAATATAGTGACCGTAGGAAAGCATATGTCAGACTCATTAATCAGATTAATATAGGTATATGGTCACTATATATAAAAATTGAAAATGAAAACCATCATAAGAATCATATTATATTTAGAGATGAGCGAGTAGTGTTCGATCGAGCCGGTATTCGATCGAATACTACGATATTCGGCATACTCGATTTCAATCGAGTATAACGGCGATGGCGCACTTAGAATTCGTTTCCCCTCCCACCTTCCCTGGCGCTCTTTTTCCACCAATCAACATGCAGGGGGGGTATGACAGGCACGCTGAGCACGCTGGCAGCGCGAAAACAGCGTCTACATGGATTGGCTGGAAAAACCATGTGACCTCGAATCATAAAAACTCAGCTCTTCCTGCTCGTACGCATATGCTGCGTGAACTTAGTCAGGGACAGAGGCTGGAGAAGGGAGAGACAGATTTTAGCTGTTGGACAGGCAGGAGCGTGATTAAAAGCCCTTATCAGGGCTACTACAGTGGACTTCAGTGATAGCTTTACTACAATATAGACTTTACAGAGAACGGCTGCTGTATTCAGGGATAGCTGCTGGAGTAGGGACAGAGAGAGGCATTAGTGGTGTATTAGGTGCTCTGCTACATACCAAACTATATTTGGCACTACTGTTCAGCGTTCTTTTAGGCTGAAAAACCCTGTTATATAACTAGTGTGTATATGCACCATCTGATCTGGCAGTATACGGCTGTGAATTTTATTTTATTTTTTTAAATACAGTTTATTTGGCTCTAGTGTTCTGGGTTCTGTGTGCCTGCAATACCCTTTTTGTATACCAGGTGTAAATACCCACCGTCTGTTCAGTTAGTACACGGCTGTGTACCTTGAAATATACAATATCTAGGCCATTTAATTGGCCACTGTACTGTGCGTTCTCTTGCTAAATTATCTCACATACCTGGTGTAAATACCCACCGTCTGTTCAGTTACTACACGGCTGTGTACTTTGAAATATACAATATCTAGGCATTTTAATAGGCCACTGTACTGTGCGTTCTCTTGCTAAATTATCTCACATACCTGGTGTAAATACCCACCGTCTGTTTCAGATACTACACGGCTGTGTACTTTGAAATATACAATATCTAGGCATTTTAATAGGCCACTGTACTGTGCGTTCTTCTTGCTAAATTATCTCACATACCTGGTGTAAATACCCACCGTCTGTTCAGTTACTACACGGCTGTGTACTTTGAAATATACAATATCTAGGCATTTTAATAGGCCACTGTACTGTGCGTTCTCTTGTTAAATTATCTCACATACCTGGTGTAAATACCCACCGTCTGTTCTGTTACTACACGGCTGTGTACTTTGAAATATACAATATCTAGGCATTTTAATAGGCCACTGTACTGTGCGTTCTCTTGTTAAATTATCTCACATACCTGGTGTAAATACCCACCGTCTGTTCAGTTACTACACGGCTGTGTACTTTGAAATATACAATATCTAGGCATTTTAATAGGCCACTGTACTGTGCGTTCTCTTGTTAAATTATCTCACATACCTGGTGTAAATACCCACCGTCTGTTCTGTTACTACACGGCTGTGTACTTTGAAATATACAATATCTAGGCATTTTAATAGGCCACTGTACTGTGCGTTCTCTTGTTAAATTATCTCACATACCTGGTGTAAATACCCACCGTCTGTTCAGTTACTACACGGCTGTGTACTTTGAAATATACAATATCTAGGCATTTTAATAGGCCACTGTACTGTGCGTTCTCTTGCTAAATTATCTCACATACCTGGTGTAAATACCCACCGTCTGTTCAGTTACTACACGGCTGTGTACTTTGAAATATACAATATCTAGGCATTTTAATAGGCCACTGTACTGTGCGTTCTCTTGCTAAATATCTCACATACCTGGTGTAAATACCCACCGTCTGTTCAGTTACTACAACGGCTGTGTACTTTGAAATATACAATATCTAGGCATTTTAATAGGCCACTGTACTGTGCGTTCTCTTGTTAAATTATCTCACATACCTGGTGTAAATACCCACCGTCTGTTCAGTTACTACACGGCTGTGTACTTTGAAATATACAATATCTAGGCATTTTAAATAGGCCACTGTACTGTGCGTTCCTCTTGTTAAATTATCTCACATACCTGGTGTAAATACCCACCGTCTGTTCTGTTACTACACGGCTGTGTACTTTGAAATATACAATATCTAGGCATTTTAATAGGCCACTGTACTGTGCGTTCTCTTGTTAAATTATCTCACATACCTGGTGTAAATACCCACCGTCTGTTCAGTTACTACACGGCTGTGTACTTTGAAATATACAATATCTAGGCATTTTAATAGGCCACTGTACTGTGCGTTCTCTTGTTAAATTATCTCACATACCTGGTGTAAATACCCACCGTCTGTTCTGTTACTACACGGCTGTGTACTTTGAAATATACAATATCTAGGCCATTTAATAGGCCACTGTACTGTGCGTTTTCTTGTTAAATTATCTCACATACCTGGTGTAAATACCCACCGTCTGTTCAGTTACTACACGGCTGTGTACTTTGAAATATACAATATCTAGGCCATTTAATAGGCCACTGTACTGTGCGTTTTCTTGTTAAATTATCTCACATACCTGGTGTAAATACCCACCGTCTGTTCTGTTACTACACGGCTGTGTACTTTGAAATATA
>ONZH01007038.1:0-16935 GCA_900303285.1 Rhinella marina | reverse complement strand
TCCTGGATACATTGTTTCCAACGCACGAAATAGTTTAATGTTAAAAACCTGCTTTGAAGGTTTGTCCGCTGGGAGCCGTTTCACGCTTTAGTAAATATCTTACGGTTTCTTCCGGACGTCTTGTGCTCCTGCCCTTCCCTACTCTTCACGTCCTCTACCAGCACAGATTTCCTTAATCTACAAGGATAAGATTGTGTTCTTTACAAATCCATCAAGTCCGCGCTGTTGACCTTCAATATATTTGCTCACTTTATTTCTCTCTCCCTCCATCCGGGGCTATAAAGCCTGCACGAGCTCTATCTGCCGGAGCTCTGATCTCCGCTCCATCGCCGGGTGATGGGTCTTTATAAATCTGTCCTGTCATTTATGACCAATCCGTGGTTAATGCAGCAGATATGGAGCCAGGTGACACTGGAAGACATTGTCCTGTCCACATTGCAGTCAGGAAGCAATTCTGTGACATGTAGCGTGTGGTGTCAATGTCTGGATTTCATACTTCTTCCTATAGGTGGCGCTATCTAGTTTAAGCTTTCCCATGCATGACTGAAAATGCATTGTGCCTCATGTATAGTATATTGTGGATGTTTCTCCTGAACAGCACTCCCAGAGGTCATGTGGGGTATTACAAGGAAATATACTAAAGTGGTTGTCCAGGATATAAGACTGATCGGCCATAAAATTAAAATCATGACAATGGCACTTGACAAGGGGTGGAATATGTTAGGCACCAAGCGATCCGTCAGTTCTTTAAGTTGATTTGTTTGAAACAAGAAAAATGGGTAAATGTAAGGATCTGAGTACCCATGTTGACCGCTGTCCACCACTGAAAGTGCTTTCATTAGAAATGTGAGCTTCAGAATTGTACCATGGAGCAAAGGAAGATGATGGTATAGTCTGAGGAATCACATTACATTATGTGGACAGAGGAGCAGGTGTGCATCACTTACTGGGGGAAGAGATGGCACCAGGTGCACTATAGGAAGAAGGCTGCCTGGTCTGATGAATCATGTTACATCATGTGGTCGACCAGGTGAGTGTGCATCACTTACCCGAGGAACATATGGCACAAGGTGCACTATGGGTAGAAGATGGCCTAGTCTTGAATCACGTACATCATTAGTGCATCAATCTGGAAACAACAGTAACATCAGCCTGTGGATCATTAGATGCTGAGTTGGTGTGCATCACTTACCTGGGAACAGATGGCACTAGGTGCTATGGAAGAAGGCGCCTGGTCTGATGAATCTGTTACATCAGTTGCACACTTAGGTGAGTGCACAGGGCACAGGACCAGGAGGCTGGTCTGTGAATTATGTTACATTGTGGACGTTGAGTGGGTGTGAATCACTTACTGAGAGCAGATGCACCAGATGCACTATGGAAGAAGCAGCCTGGTCTGTGGAATCATGTTACATGTGGACGGCTGAGTGGGTGTAATCACTTACCTATGGCACCAGATGCACTATGGGAAGAAGGTGGTCTAGCCTAAGTAATCACATTACATCATGTGGGTGGTCATCACTTACCTGGGGAACAGATGGCACCAAGTGCACTATGGGAAGAAGGTGGCCTGGTCTGAGGAATCATGTTGCATCATGTGGATGGCTGAGTGGGTGTGCATTGCTTACCTGGGAACAGATGGCACCAGGTGCACTATGGGACGAAGGCGGCCTGGTCTGAGGAATCATGTTACATCATGTGGTCGACCAGGTGAGTGTACATCACTTACCTGGGGAACATATGGCACCAGTTGCACTAAGGTTGGCTAGTCCTTCAGGAATTTGTGACCATAGTTAGCCATTATGGAGGCTGTATCCCCCAGGGGATAGCACAGAGGAGTGCCCCTTTAATTTGTCCTTCTTCGTCCATCTATTCTACACGCACCTATCTGATCTACTGTACAAATCCCCCACCGAAGCCGCGCAGAAGAAAACTGCAGAGTCGTCACAAATATTACATTTCCTCTAAAAAAAGGACGGAGAAGAAAGAGACCAAATATTTAATTGGTTCCTTTATTGTTGTGAAGTGTTAATAGAAGTTCCCCGATCCGTCTTATCCTCTCCACCGCACACAAACCCTTGAAGCGCAAGTTTTATGAAAGTCCATTTATGTTGAAGTTAAGAAGAAATCCAAAAGAAAAAAAAATTATCATATCAGGAGGCGAGATGAATTATTCCGGCTCCAGAAGAAGAGTCCGAGGCTCCGATCCCTGCGAAGGAATAATCACCTCATTTGAAATTTTAGAACATTTACATGCAGATTTCCTCCCTTTCAAATGCTAAATAACATCTTATTTACCGCTCCCAGATTCTCACTGCTTGCTAAAATTTTGCGGACTGTGGGAATAAATTTGTCCACACGCGAAAGAGAATTTCCGTGGAATTTAATGGGCAGCCTGGAAATATCTGCCTCTTATCACAGCACGTGGAGAATAATACAGGATGAAACCAGTACAGGAAAATGTATGTACACAGGTACTTCACCGGCAGAATAGTGAGTGCAGCTCTGGAGTATAATACAGGATGTAACTCAGGATCATTACAGGATAAGTAATGTATGTACACAGTGACTGCACCAGCAGAACACTGAGTGCAGCTCTTGAGTATAATACAGGATGTAACTCAGGATCCGTACAGGATAAGTAATGTAATGTATGTACACAGTGACTCCACCAGCAGAATAGTGAGTGCAGCTCTTGAGTATAATACAGGATGTAACTCAGGATCAGTACAGGATAAGTAATGTAATGTATGTACACAGTGACTCCACCAGCAGAATAGTGAGTGCAGCTCTGGAGTATAATACAGGATGTAACTCAGGATCAGTACAGGATAAGTAATGTATGTACACAGTGACTGCACCAGCAGAATAGTGAGTGCAGCTCTGGAGTATAATACAGGATGTAACTCAGGATCAGTACAGGATAAGTAATGTATGTACACAGTGACTGCACCAGCAGAATAGTGAGTGCAGCTCTGGAGTATAATACAGGATGTAACTCAGGATCAGTACAGGATAAGTAATGTATGTACACAGTGACTGCACCAGCAGAATAGTGAGTGCAGCTCTAGAGTATAATACAGGATGTAACTCAGGATCAGTACAGGATAAGTAATGTATGTACACAGTGACTGCACCAGCAGAATAGTGAGTGCAGCTCTGTGGTATACGGTAGATACCAATGATGGTGAGAGGTTTGATACAGATTTGCTTTCTATCATTTTATATCATGATTACAGTGAACAGATTAATAAGTTCCAGTTCAAAATGAAAGATGGAATCTGATTGGTTTCTATGGGCATCTAAGCTAGTTCTACTTTGCACAAGTTTGATAAATGACCCCCCAATGTGTGTACACAGAATTTATGTTAGATTTTAGAACTTTTGAAAAATTATCACAAGTCTTTGAGTTCACATGTCATCGACCTTATATTGTACACTGATACTTTGAAGAGGCAGTGAGTATGTTTTGCATGTGGAACGCTGTGGTAAACACTTTTCACAATAAGTTAGGGATATTTGGCTTCAGGGGTGAAAATTAAGAAAAATTAAAAACTTCCCACTCCAGTGATATTATATCATGAAAGTCGGGCGTTTAATTAGAAGCAGCAATGGTGATTTCCACATTTCAATTTATTGAAACAAAAGCTGACCCCAGTGCTGGGTATACCGCCACAAAATGTCAGTGTCTCAGAAACTTGTCATCTGGTCATTGAGGTTCTGAGGTACAGAGTTACGAGCCTCTACACGGCGCCTCAGCTGATCCCATAGGTTTTCAATGGGATTCAGGTCTGGAGAAAGTGCAGCCGCTCCATGTGAGGTCCTCCAGTCTCCAGCAGCCACTCCATGTGAGGTCCTCCAGTCTCCAGCAGCTGCTCCATGTGAGGTCCTCCAGTCTCCAGCAGCTGCTCCATGTGAGGTCCTCCAGTCTCCAGCAGCTGCTCCATGTGAGGTCCTCCAGTCTCCAGCAGCCGCTCCATGTGAGGTCCCCAGTCTCCAGCAGCCGCTCCATGTGAGGTCCTCCAGTCTCCAGCAGCCGCTCCATGTGAGGCCCTCCAGTCTCCAGCAGCCACTCCATGTGAGGTCCCCCAGTCTCCAGCAGCTACTCCATGTGAGGTCCTCCAGTCTCCAGCAGCCGCTCCATGTGAGGTCCTACAGAGAGTCTAGCGCTGTCCATCATGCAGCAGGGGGCCGTTTTTTAATCATGTAGGGCGGCATTAGCAGCAAGAAGGGCGTCGCAGATACAGTGCTCAGAAGAGCAGAACACACCTCCCAGTGCTCCGATGCCTCATTACCATATTTTTAAAAGTGCATTTTCCTGGATAATGGCTCATTCTTTCTGGGAAATAATGGTATGTGTGGGGAAAGGGTGATGAGCCCTATGTGCCCATATATCTAATGCTATATGGTTAAAACTAGTGACAGAGCCTCTTTAAGTTCTCCTGTAAAGGTCAGAGGGCATTTTAGGTTCATCCTGAAATTTCACCCATGAGCCAAATATTCCTAACTTTTTGTGAGTAGTGTATGTCAGCTCTACATAAGCCAAGAGCAGTACATGCATTTCATCTAGAACATGTGAAGGAACTGATTTACATTTTGATTTGTGTCCATCAGACGAGGAACCACGGAGGTTTATTTATGGACTTTTCTGTGGAGAGAATAAATGAAATGCAACATCTTCCCAGATCCCTGGAGGAAGAGTTTCACATTTTTGACACAACAACTCATCTGTCAATCACAGAAACCAACAATTATTAAATATTCCTTTTCTGTACAAATTTTTCAACAAAAATAGTTTCAGAACAAACTCCAAGATGGATCTGCATCCTGACATATGACAGGGACTTGTATCCAGGGTGTCGTGTCTTCTCTGCACAAACTGGGTTATAATTAGGCTTAATGTTGGGTGGTTATTAAAGGGGAAGTACATTCATGATTGAAATACTCCCAGGTCAGGTTCAGATACACTGTACTATCCATATCATGGCTGCAAGGAGTGAACCAGATGGTGGAAAGTCACGCAGAGCTAGAGGTAGCCGAGATCTGGCACGTTTTGGCCCTAACCCACTCATGGCGGCATCACCAGATCACCACGAGGAAGACATAGACCTGGCTGTTCTTTGGGAGGTACCTGTGCTCTTTATTACTGATGCTGACACCAGCACCCTCCTCTTCTTCAGCACCCCGATCCGGCTCCCAGGTCCTGTCCAACACACAATCATCATCGGAATCCTCACCCACCCTGCTTAGCTTTAATCAGACTGTGAGATATGGCCCTGGGTCTTTCATTTAGAACCCTTCTGTATTCCTCACATTTTTGGGCCTTAATGTACACAGTCGCACAAAGTATGGAACAGTTTGCAAATCTGTTTTCTGGAACTTAACCCTTTCACGACCGGAGCTTTTTTCGGTTCTGCATTTTCGTTTTGTGCTCCCTGCCTTCAAACAGCCATAACTCTTTTATTTTTCTGTTCACATAGCTGTATGAGGGCTTGTTGTTTGCGGGACAAGTTGTACTTTCCAACGCCACCATTTAATATTGCATACGGTGTAGTGGGAAGCGGGAAAAAAATTCCAAACCGGGTGAAATTGCAAAGAAAACGCTATTCCGCTACAGTTCTACGGGTTTCTTATTTACAGCATTCGATGTGCATTAAAACTGATCCGTTACTTTCATTCTACTGGTCAGTACGAATCCGGCAATACCTAATATGTATAGTTTTTCCTGCGTTTAGATGGTGATAAAATAATTAGAAAGTTGCCCTTTTTTTTTTTTTTTTTTCCTTGTCATATATTGACCCCTATAACTTTTTGGTATTTATGTGTACAGAGCTGTATGGGGGCTCATTTTTTGCGGGGCGGTCTGAAGTTTTTATTGATACCATTCTGGGGTGTGTATGACTTTTTGAATCACTTTTTATTTAATTTTTTTAGAAAAAAAAGGGACAAAAAACTGCGAATCGCCATTTGGACGCTTTTTTCCGCCACACAATTCGCCGTATTGAAATTTTTTTTTTATATTTAAAAGTACGGGCGTTTTCGGTCACGGTGATACCCATGATGTCTATATTTATTGTTATTTAGGTATTTATTTTTACTTATACGGAAAGGGGGGTGATTTGAACTTTTATATCTTTTTTATTTTTTATATATTTTTTAACATTTTTTTTTTAATTTTTCTGTGATTATTTTAAAGCTCAAATATCATCTGATCTATTGTGTTTTGTTTTTTTTCTTTATGAGCAATCATGGATTTACTAGATGCAGTTAAAACCATGAATTGCTCATTTCTTATCCTGGCCTGCCATCTAGTGGCCAGAATAAGAATTGCAGTTTGAAAACTGTAATCCTCACCAGCGAGGATTACAGTTTTCATATGGTGTACAGACACCCCCGATTGGCCAATCGGGGCGTCTGTACACCACCCGGAAGCGTGGGCTTCCGGGTTCAGACGCATCCTGATGCCGTGATCACGTGTGATCACGGCATCAGAAGGCCCTGGAAGTCTCCGCAGACGGAGGTAAGATGCGGCAAGTCTCTGCTGTTAGAAACAGCAGAGACTTGCCGGCCATGACGCCCGCCGCACCCGCGAGCGGGCGTCATGTCCCCGCACCTCCCGCGCGCCGTACATGTACGGCGGCGGTCGGGAAGGGGTTAAAGACAGGAAGGGACAGCACGATGTCCTTTCCATAAACACACTGAAGACACGGCTACTGACAATTGACTTTGGAAGCAATGCAGTATCCGCACAAAGTTGTCAACCTACTATACAATTACCCCTCCCCCAGCAACACTTGAACTATCTGGAGATGCACCAACACGGATTTCGTACTAGTATTTCACATTATCACTCAGAGATAAAAAACGTTACCCTTTGTATTTTAAGATATGTAAAGGTATATGCTATTTTCCCCAAACCCAAATAATAATAAAATTAAAGGGAGTCTGTCACCTCCATATGCCCATATAAAGCACTTAAATAGCCCTATAGCAGATGTAATCATAAATGTAATGGTACCTTTGTCGCTTTCTTTTGATCTTTAGAAGTTGGAAAAACGTAGTTTAAATCATATGCAAATGATCCGTTGGAAGTGCCCGGAGGCGGCGTTTACTGTCGTGGAGCCCGGGCTCCTGTGCTTTTTTACATATTTTTCTCGCCCCAGCCACTGCCTCTGCTCGCCCTGCACCTGGCTCGGGTCCTCCTTCTGTGCTGGCGAGATCCCGCACCTGTGCAGTCTCTCGCGGGGCCAGGGCATGCGCACTGCATGTTTCAGGTCTCACGCCTTTGGCCGGCGCATGCGCAGTGACTTTGGCGATGCCGCGCCCAAAATGGGCATCGCAGTGTGCATGCCCCGGCCCGGCGAGAGACTGCGCAGGCGCGGGATCTCGCGGGCAGAGAAGGAGGACCAGAGTCAGGTGCAGGGCGGGCAGAGGCAGTGGCTGGGGCGGGCAAAATATGTAAAAAATCACAGGAGCCCGGGCTCCACAACAGTAAACGCCGCCTCTGGGCACTTCCAATGGATCATTTGCAAATGATTTAAACTATGTTTTTTCAACTTCTAAAGATCAAAAGAAAGCGACAAAGGTACCATTACATTTATGATTACATCTGCTATGGGGCTATTTAAGTGCTTTATATGGGCATACGAAGGTGACAGACTCCCGTTAAACTGTCTGGAGATGCCCTGATACAGATTTCTGACTAGTCATTTAAAATACTATCTATCCTCTGGATGGTAAAAAAAAAAAGCTACAAAAAATAGCTACAAAAAATAGAAATAATAAAAAAAAAGTGGCCTTGCAGGTAGCTGCATTTAAGGTGCTGCAGCAGCTGCAGCTATTATAAGGCAGTAATTGCAGCTAGAAGGCACTGCCAGGCACATCTGGCCTCAGCTCCTCACTTCTCACTCCCTGGCTGACAGCTTTCCCTGTCAATTCTTCTTCTTCTTCTTCTATTAGCCTTTCCCTTCAATGATCCTTGATTGCGACTCTGCACTGTCCTTAGGATGGTTTTCCTGGCAGACACTGCAAGATCCATTCACCTTCATTCATAGCCCAGCAAGGAATGACGTTCTGCTTGTTCTGCTAGAGCACCTCCTTGCCTGCTGCAGCACTGATTGGCTTATCCAGGCTGTCTATCACCCTGGGAGCCAATCAGGGCAAGCCCTCCCCCCACTTCCTCCCAGGGTCATGTGAGAACCCTTCTTCTTCCTCCATACTAGTGCTGCACACCATTTTACTGGATTTGTCCTAAACAAACCTGAAATTCTTTGGATTCATTTGCCATCAGTAGTGCGCAGTCTGCATTAGAGCTGTGGTATCTCTCCTCGAACCGCTCATGCTCAGTCTAGGATGTTGTGACACCCTCTACCCTGCAGCAGACTAGTTGGACTTTGTGATCCCAAAATGGATTCTCCAAATGTAGTTGCTTCAGGATGCAGGAATTAGGAAGTGCAAGTTGGCTGTCGGCTGCTCCGTTCTCTTCCTCTCCACTGCAATGCTCAGCAGCCGTGTGGCTCTATCTATGAGGTGGGGCACTCTTATGACTAGTGCCTCACACCTCCACTTGCTAGCTGACTAATAGGCAGGATTATGGCTGGCTCTGTCTCCAGCTGCTGCTTCTCCACAGTACACCCCTTTTCTCTGCCTGCATACTGCTGAATCTAGGTTTACAGGACACTGCTATTTGTCTTCTCACAGACATAAGCTCTCACTATAACTAAGGAAGCTGCATAGATCTGGTGACCCAAATACCCTGTGCTGGAAGTTGTATTTTGTTGGAATTCTGGCAGTACACATGACATCGTGGTAATGGATATATCTGTCAGACATCTTTATGGTGTAAATCTCTTGTGCGGATCAGAATTTCATAAATGGATTTACCTATTTAGGCGCACAGGATTTCCAGGACTTGCATCTGTGAGAGGGAGTGAACATATTGCAGTGTTTTCCATGTGCTCATATAACTGAGGATTGCAGCACACATGAATACAATGCAAGTGTCTGTTTAACTGCAAATGTCACCAAGCTCACAGATGCTACATGTAGAGATGAGCGAGTAGTGAAATATTCGAAAGTTCGAAATTCGATTCGAATAGACCGCGAAATTCGACTATTCGACCGGATATCGAATCCCATTAAAGTCTATGGGAAAAAAATGCTCGCCACTTGGAAATCTCAATTCGACCACTTGGAGGTCACCAAGTCCACCCTGGAACCTCAGAAAAGGATGCCAACACTGCTGGAATGCAACTGGGACAGCAGGGGAAGCATGTCTGGGTGCATATAACGCGCCCAAGTCGCACTATTACGCCACTATCACAGCCTCTCAACAATACACTCCAAACACAATCTAACCTCTCTGTAAAGTGAGACCATACAAGGAAACCTTCTTTCCTCTACATTGCCATGGACCCCAAGCCAAACTAGACAAAAAAGAAGATAAAATTCTGCACCCCTTAAAATCACGTTGCCTATGACAACCACAGATGGCATAGGCAAGGGGGAAAGCAAATAGACCCCACCCCTAATTGTCATTGTGTGTGTGTGTGTGAGATGTGGTCAGACATGTCTTCTTTAAAATGTAAAAACAACTCAAACACATGCAGAAGCCTTAAAATGCCCAAATTGTTGGCGCTTGAGATGTCAGTGACCCGACCTGGCCCAGTGTCATGTCTAGCAGGTAAAGCAGTGGGGATGTTGAGGGATGCGTAGGACCGCAAAAGGCAGGAAGAGGCCGTGGGCTGGCCAGAGGCTCATGGAAAATTTTGTGGAGGCCCAAGAGGTGAGACGTCTTAAAAATTGTGTGGAGGCTAAAGAGGTGAGACGTGTTAAAAATTATGTGGAGGCCCAAGAGGTGAGACCTCTTAAAGATTTTGTGGAGGCCCAAGAGGTGAGACCTCGAAAACGTTTTGTGGAGGCCCAAGAGGTGACACCTCTTAAAAATTATGTGGAGGCCCAAGAGGTGACACCTCTTAAAAATTATGTGGAGGCCCAAGAGGTGACACCTCTTAAAAATTATGTGGAGGCCCAAGAGGTGACACCTCTTAAAATTATGTGGAGGCCCAAGAGGTGACACCTTTTAAAGGCTGCAGTTATCCACAGATTTGCATGCAATGTAAAATGGTTACACTCATTTTATAAAGGCAACTATCATGAAAAATCAGTTTAAATGTATTGAGGGCAGCACAGAGTATTTCTACAGAGGAAGGAGTATTCTTTTTATTTTTTTTCCTTTTTTTTATATGTATATGCTGTTGCCTTCAGTATATGAGAGTTGATTTCATGATGCTACTGCAGCCACTTAAAACGTTTTAAGTCTTGTTTTGTTTTTTTGAATACTGAGAATGCTATTTTGTACCAGATTTTGTATGTAAAGACTGAACACATTAAAATGAGAATGTTACCAAAATTATAATTTATAATTTATTTACCTTTTGTGGAGGCCCAAGAGGTGAGACCTCTTAAAGATTTTGTGGAGGCCCAAGAGGTGAGACCTCTTAAAAATTATGTGGAGGCCCAAGAGGTGAGACCTGTTAAACATTTTGTGGAGGCCCAAGAGGTGAGACGTGTTAAACATTTTGTGGAGGCCCAAGAGGTGAGACCTCTTAAAAATTATGTGGAGGCCCAAGAGGGGAGACCCGTTAAAATTATGTGGAGGCCCAAGAGGTGAGACCTCTTAAACATTTAGCGCAGGCCCAAGAGGTGAGCCATAAATATATAAATTGTTCTTATTTACGGAGCAATTCTACGGCGGTTAAGGAGGAGGAGGAGGAGGAAATGGCACTTCATACAGATGGCACTTTACTTTTGGCTGCTTTCCACGGTTGGAGAAGCAAAGTCCGGGTCAATCCACTTGCTGTTCATTTTGATTAGCGTCAGCCTGTCGGCACTGTCGGTTGACAGGCGGCTGCGCTTATCGGTGATAATGCCCCCGGCAGCGCTGAACACCCTTTCTGATAGCACGCTGGCGGCAGGGCAGGCAAGCACCTCCAAGGCGTACAGGGACAGTTCCAGCCACGTGTCCAACTTGGAGACCCAGTAAGTGTAGGACGCCGAGGGATCGGGGAGGACAGGGTTACGGTCTGCCAGGTACTCCCGCAACATCCGCCGATACTTGTCCCTCCTGCTGATAGCGGGCCCCGCAGTGATGGAAGTTGCACGAGGGGGTGCCATGAACGTGTCCCACACCTTGGAGAGTGTTCCCCTGGTGGCTGTGGGCCTGATCGATGTTGAGGGACTCTGGGAGACCCTCTCCTCTCTGCCGCCAGCGATGCTGGGTGGGAAAATCTCCATCATGTTCTGCACGAGTTCCCTCTGGTATTCCAGCAATCGATTCGTCCTCTCCTCTACCGGAATAAAAGAGGAGACGTTATCTTTATACCGGGGGTCCAGGATTGCGAAGACCCAGTACAGTTTGTTCTCCACTATCCGGACAACACGTGTGTCCCGGGAAAAGCAGCCCAGCATGAAGTCAGCCATGTGTGCCAGACTCTGAATAGGCATGACGTCACTGCCCCCACCAGAAGGATCACTTGCCATTTCCTCCTCTTCCTCTTCCGCCTCCTCTCCGCCCCATCCGCGCTGAACCAATGGGACGCGCACAGCCTGACTGCTACCCTCGCCGCCAGCATCCTCCTCCTCTTCCACAGCCACCTCCACGTCGTCCTCCTCCTCCTCATCCTCCTCCTCCTGCAACTGCCACCGTGAAGCAGACAAAAGTGTGGTCTGACTGTGTAGCTCCGTTGCGTCTCCTCCTACCCCCGTCTCCTCTGCGTGCAATGCGTTCTCCCTTATTGCGATGAGGGATTCTTTAAGGACGCATAGGAGCGGGATGGTTACGCTCACTATAGCGTCCTCGCTGCTGACCTTCTTGGTGGACTCCTCAAGATACGCAGTACATCGCATACGTCTGCCATCCATGGCCACTCGTGGTTGGCAAACTGAGGGAGCTGAGTTGGAGGCACGCGTGGATTATTAATCTGGTACTCCATCAATGCTCTCTGCTGCTCACACACCCTGGCCAACATGGAATAGGTGGAATTCCAGCGAGTCGGCAGGTCGCACAACAGCCGATGTTCAGGCAAATGGAGGCGTTGCTGGAGTTTTTTTAAGCTAGCAGCAGCTACAGTTGACTTCCGAAAGTGTGCGCACAAGCGCCGCACTTTCACCAGTAGCTCTGCCAGGTTGGGGTAAGTCTTAGAAATTTTTGGACTACCAGATTAAAAACGTGGGCCAGGCATGGTACGTGATTGAGTTCGGCAAGCTCCAGAGCCGCCACCAGGTTACGGCCGTTATCGCACACGACCATGCTGGTCCTAGCTGCAGCGGCGACAGCCACATCTCCGTCTGCTGCAGTATGGCGTCCCTCACCTCTGGGGCGCTGTGCTTCCTGTCGCCCAAGCTGATGAGCTTAAGCACCGCCTGCTGACGTCTCCCCGCGCCAGTGCTGCAACGCTTCCAGCTAGCGGCTGAGGCGATGTTAAGGCACAGGAGGAGGAGGAGGAGGAGGAGGAGGAGGGGGGTTTATCAGAACCCCATGCTGGCAATCTTGGGCGGGGGTGGTAGGTAGGCTGTCTCTGTTTGCGACCCCGTCCCCGCCTCCACTACATTCACCCAGTGTGCCGTCAAAGAAATGTATCGTCCCTGGCCACAAGCGCTTGTCCCACGCGTCGGTGGTCAAGTGGACCTTTGCGCTGACTGCGTACCTCAGGGCCCGCCTGATGTTACGCGACACGTGCTGGTGCAGGGCGGGGACGGCACTCCGGGAAAAGTAGTGGCGGCTGGGGACGGAATAGCGAGGTGCGGCAGCCGCCATCAGGTCGCGGAAGGCCTGCGTCTCCACAAGCCTAAACGGCAACATCTCCAGGGCCAGCAGTTTGGAGATGTGGCAGTTTAAGGCTTGGGCTTGGGGGTGACTCGAGGCGTACTTCCGCCTGCGGTCGAACGCCTGCGAGATGGACAGTTGTTGGGACGAGGAGTGTGAAGGTGCAGGCGAAAGAGGCGGGGGAAGGGGCGGGGGAAGGGGAGGCTGAAGGAGAAGGCCCCAAAGTAGCAGAGGCAGAGGCAGATGTGGAGGTGTCCTGGCTGGAGGTCTGGACCGCAGTGGCAGCACACAACAAAGGGGAAGAGGCAGTGGCAGCAAGACCGGGCGCAGTTTGTATTGCGTTTGCTCTCTCCCACTCAGCCCAGTGCTTGAATTCCAAGTGACGCCGCATGCCTGAGGTGGTCAGATTGCTCTTCTCAGAGCCCCTACTCAGTTTTGAGTGGCAAAGTGTGCAAACCGCGCTCAGTTTGTCATCCGCACAAACATTAAAATATCTCCACACCACAGAAGTACGAGGCCTCGATGGGGAGCTTCGCGCGACTGGCCGCTGCCGGGAACAGCTTCGGCCCTGCTGGCTGTGGCCTCACTTCTCTGTCTGAACTGTCCTCTGCCTGTGGCCATCCCTCTGCCTGTGGACATCCCTCTGCCTGTGGACATGCCTCTGCCTGTGGACATGCCTCTGCCTGTGGACATCCCTCTGCCTGTGGACATCCCTCTGCCTGTGGACATCCCTCTGCCTGTGGACATCCTCTGCCTGTGGACATCCCTCTGCCTCTTGCTGCCTTTTTCGGTGCTGCGCAGACCACCACCTCTCCACTGCTTTCCTCGCTGGACATCACCCCTGGCCAAGTGGGGTCGGTCATTTCGTCATCCACCAGCTCCTCTTCCACTTCCTCACTCTGCTCCTCCTCCTGCCCACTGGACATTCCAACAGCCTCCCTTGATGGCAACTGCGTCTCATCATCATCATCGCTCATGATAACAGATGCTGGCTCAGGGTCCACATCAGCAGGAGATGGCGAAAACTCCAGTGTTTGGGCATCACTACAAACAAATTCCTCTGCTAGCTCCTGGGATTCTTCCGGCACATCTGAAAAAGGACCCGAAAAGAGCTCCTGGGAGGGGTCAATGGTGGGATGACTCTGTTGGCCAGGTGTGGAGGAAGGAGGGTCAGAGTGAGACTGTGTGGATGACTGGCTGGTGGACAACTGTGTGGAAGCGCTATCGGCTATCCATTGCACCACCTGTTCAACCTGCTCAGGCCTCAACAGCGGTGTAACCCGCCCCCTGTTTAACTGTCCCATAAAAGCAGGGATTCTGGATGAGCGGGATCCTGGCTGACCCTCACCAGCACGCATTGTATCCCCACTGGCTTCAACAAGGCCCCCAACAGCATTTCCGCGCCCCCGTCCTCGTCCACGTCCTATTCCGCTAGCCCCCCGCCGCATTTTGTTTTTTTTTTACAATATTTTGCCTTCACAGCCGTGAAATTAGTTGCAAGAGAACGCACAGTACAGTTGCCAGTTAAGGCCTAATATATTGTATTTTTCAAGGTACACAGCAGTGTTACTAAGTGATCAGACGGTGTGTATGAACACAGTTATGAGAAATTACTTTTGCAAAGAGAACGCACAGTACAGTTGCCAGTTATAAGGCCTATATATTGTATTTTCAAGGTACACAGGCCGTGTATAAGTGATCAGACGGTGTGTATGAACACCAGTTATGAGAAATTACTTTGCAAGAGACGCACAGTACAGTTGCCAGTTTAAGGCCTATATATTGTATTTTCAAGGTACACAGCAGTGTACTAAGTGATCAGACGGTGTGTATGAACAACAGTTATGAGAAATTACTTTGCAAGAGAACGCACAGTACAGTTGCCAGTTATAAGGCCTATATAGTTGTATTTTTCAAGGTACATCAGGCCGTGTTTTAAGTGATCATGAACGGTCGTGTATGACACGCAGTTTAAATTACTTGCAAGACCAAGTAAGTTGCCAGTTTTACGCCTATATATTGTATTTCAAGGTACGACAGGCCTGTACAGTTGCCAGTTATAAGGCCTATATATTGTATTTTTCAAGGTACACAGCAGTAGTGCCAAATATAGTTTTGGTATGTAGCAGAGCACCTAATACACCACTAATGCCTCTCTCTGTCCCTACTCCAGCAGCTATCCCTGAATACAGCAGCCGTTCTCTGTAAAGTCTATATTGTAGTAAAGCTATCACTGAAGTCCACTGTAGTAGCCCTGATAAGGCTTTTAATCACGCTTCCGCCTGTCCAACAGCTAAAACCTGTCTCTCCCTTCTCCAGCCTCTGTCCCTGACTAAGTTCACGCAGCATATGCGTACGAGCAGGAAGAGCTGAGTTTTTAATATTCGAGGTCACATGGTTTTTCCAGCCAATGCATGTAGACGCTGTTTTCGCGCTGCCAGCGTGCTCAGCGTGCCTGTCATACCACCCCTGCATGGTGATTGGTGGAAAAAGAGCGCCAGGGAAGGTGGGAGGGGAAACGAATTCTAAGTGCGCCATCGCCGTTATACTCGAAAGAAATCGAGCACGCCGAATATCGTAGTATTCGATCGAATACCAGCTCGATCGAACACTACTCGCTCATCTCTAGCTACATGAGATATTACAAGCTCCATATCCAGCTCCAGCCTTAGGTAAAGTAGCAGAAGTTTATAGGGACGGAGACTTTACAGTGATGAGAATCTAAGGACATGGTGACCACCTGAAGAGGCTCCATACAATCACCCGGTGACAGTGACCCGGCCATGGCTGTCGCCCGCACACCAGTTCTCACACTGCAAAGATTTCAATACAAGTTTTCATTTTATTTCACAGCTTTGCTACAATGTAATAAGTAATAAAACATCCCTAAGAGGTCAGGTCACATGACTTTACGCAGGTTCTGGATACACTCCAATGTGATCCCATGATGATTCAGCAGAATTGTGAATGCTGCTCTGGATGTGACCACAAAACGAGAGATAATGCAAGATCTATCTATCTATCTATCTATCTATCTATCTATCTATCTATCTATCTATCATTTATTATCTACCTATCTAATATCTATCTATCTATCTATCTATCTCATATCTATCTATCTATCTATCTATCTATCTATCTATCTATCTATCTATGATAGATAGGCTGCTTGAGAAAAGTCTCATTGAGAAGACTGAAATGTCGCTGCTCTGGTAAAACAAACTACTTTTTTTCTTAGCACAAATTTTTTGGTGGTTCTGTGGAATTTATTGTTTTTGTATCAAGGACTTGACCACGTCCATAGCCGCTGGCACACCGTTACTTCTTTCATCTGCTGTGCTGCTTCCATTTTTACTTCTTTATCTATCTATCTATCTATCTATCTATCTATCTATCTATCTATCTATCTATCTATCTCATATCTATCTATCAATCAATCTATCTATCTAATATCTATCTATCTATCTATCTATCTATCTATCTATCTATCTATCTATCTATCTATCGATATTCTATCTATCTCCTATCTATCTATCTATATATCTATCTATCATCTATCTATTGATCTAACATCTTTCAGTTTCCCTTTAAGATTGTCTTGTTGTTGCTCCTTCCATTACATCTAATTCTATATAAGTAATAATTAGCAGGCCCCCCGCCGCCCCCGGATATGGAGAACGTCCTGACACAGGCTCGGCAGTGATAAGCCCACAATGAGAGGCAGTAATATCCGAGCTGATGACTCCCTCCAGCGCAGAGCTTGCAGTTTAGGCAGATACAAGATAAAACCCTTCCCAGGAGACGCTGCGGAGCGTAATCTCATGATGTAAGCGTTCCCTCCAACCGCTCTGCTTTATGGGCTCCGGCTCATGGAAATATTGTAATTTATTCAAATGAAATCTCCGGCTCATAATTCCTCGCTGCTTGTCAACATAAATTGAGCAGCGTAATGTCTGCGGATATTTATCAGCATATGGAGCCCTGATATATTACTCGCTGGATCTCACAAACTTCTCTGACTCTCCAGGGATCTGCCATGAAAACTATGGGGGTTAAGCAGCTCTCGCTGCCGGCCGCTGCCTACCTGCCGCCCAGTATTTCCTTTTATG
>ONZH01007037.1:0-32798 GCA_900303285.1 Rhinella marina | reverse complement strand
TGACCCTGGGGCCGCTCATGTGCTGCCCACACCGAGGATTGCGGGGCCTACCTCGGTCACGGTCTCTCAGAGGTACTATGCCTCCTCCTCCTCCGACCCCTCCTCCTCCTCCACCGAATTACCATCCGTGGGCACGGCGCCTTCAGTCGGTAGCTCTAGGCGCAGCAGCAGTGCCGTGGGTAAGCGCCAGCAGGTGGTGCTCAAATTGCTGAGCTTAGGTGACAAAAGGCACACTGCCCAAGAGCTGTTACAGGGCATCACGGCGCAGTCCGATGTGTGGCTGGCACCGCTGAACCTCAAGCCAGGCATGGTTGTGTGTGACAACGGGCGTAACCTGGTGGCAGCTCTGCAACTCGGCAGACTGACACATGTTCCATGCCTGGCCCACGTGTTCAATCTCATAGTTCAGCGGTTCCTCAACACATACCCCAATCTGTCTGATTTGCTCACCAAGGTGCGCCGCATCTGTGCGCATTTCCGCAAGTCGACCACAGATGCTGCCACTCTCAGGGCAGCGCAGCGCCACCTACATCTGCCCGCTCACCGACTGTTGTGCGACATGCCCATGAGATGGAATTCGACATTAAACATGTTATCCAGAGTTTACCAGCAGCGCAGAGCGATTGTAGACTGCCAGATGTCAACTTCCACCAGAACTGGTAGTCAGGTCAGTCAGATTCCTCAAGTCTACAATGAGGAGTGGACGTGGATGTCTGATATCTGCCAGGTGTTGAGCAACTTTGAGGAGTCAACACAGATGGTCAGCGGCGATGCCGCCATTATCAGGCTCACCATCCCGCTGCTTTGCCTGTTGAAAAACTCACTGCTCAGCATCAAGTCGGATGCTTTGCGCTTGTCACAAGAAACGGTGGAGGAAGATATGTCGCTTGATAGCCAGAGCACCCTCCGGTCTGTTTCTAAGCGCGTATCGGAGGAGGGGGATGAGCATGAGGAGGAAGAGGGGGAGAATGTTGGCGAGACAGTAGAGGGTACCAGTGCTCAGTCCTTAACTCTTGAGCGTGTATGGGCTGAAGAGGAGGAGGAGGAGGAGGAAATGGAGAGTCAGGCCAGTGAGGAGAGGGAATTTTTGCGTGTTGGGACTCTGGCGCACATGGCAGACTTCATGTTAGGCTGCCTATCCCGTGACCCTCGCGTTAGAAGAATTTTTTCAAACACCGATTACTGGGTGTTCACTCTCCTGGACCCACGGTACAAGCAGAACCTTTCCACTCTCATCCCTGCAGAGGAAAGGAGTATAAGAGTGAATAGATATCAACAGGCCCTGGTGCACAAGCTGAAACAATTCTTTCCATCTGACGCCACTAGCGGCAGAGGGCATGGTTCTGTGGGCCAAGTAGCGGGGGAGAGGAGGCGAGCAGGCAGCTTGTCCAGCACTGGCAGGGGAACGCTCTCCAAGGCCTTTGCCAGTTTTATGTCACCCCAGCAAGACACTGTCACCTGTCCCCAGTCTAGGCAGAGTAGGGGGGAGCTGTACAGAAAGATGGTGAGGGAGTACCTAGCTGACCATACCAACGTCCGTAGCGATCACTCTGCTCCATACAACTACTGGGTTTCAAAGCTGGACACGTGGCCTGAACTGGCGCTGTACGCCTTGGAGGTGCTGGCCTGCCCTGCCGCTAGCGTGCTGTCAGAACGGATATTCAGTGCAGCTGGTGGCGTCATCACCGATAAGCGTACACGCCTGTCAACTGACAGGCTGACGCTTATTAAAATGAACAAAGCTTGGATTTCACCGGAATTCAAATCTCCGGGGGAAAGCAGCTAAAGATTAACATTACTTATGTATCCGATTCCTCTTCTCTACTCCTCCTACTCCTCCTCCTCCTCCATATCGTCTTTGCCTAACGCTGACCAAAAAAACGCCATTTTTTCAAAGGTCCAACTGGCACTCTTTTACCACAATTTTTCAGGAGGGCCCCCTACAGGCCCTCTCTTCAAACAATTTTTCCAGAGGTCCACCTATAGGCCCTCTCTTCAAACAATTTTTCCGGAAGTCCACCTACAGGCCCTCTGTCCAAACAATTTTTCCGGAGGTCCACCTACAGGCCCTCTCTCCAAACAATTTTTCCGGAGGTCCACCTACAGGCCCTCTCTTCAAACAATTTTTCCGGAGGTCCACCTACAGGCCCTCTCTCCAAACAATTTTTCCGGAGGTCCACCTACAGGCCCTCTCTCCAAACAATTTTTCCGGAGGTCCACCTACAGGCCCTCTCTCCAAACAATTTTTCCAGAGGTCCACCTACAGGCCCTCTCTCCAGTTCCAGTTTCCAGTTTTATTTGCGCAAACTGCGTAAATTTTTTTTTTTGGGATAGGTGTGAAAAATAATATTACCTGCGTATCTATATTGCCCAACATTGGATACGGTAGCAACAAGAAGACCAAACACATGCTGCCCACAGGGTTCCGCAAATTCCTGGTCCACAATGTCAAGGAGCTCGAGGTTCTGTTGCAGAAATCGCCCACAACGTCTCCTCAAAGAACCTAAAGACCATTGTGGAGAGAGCGGCACAGCTTGCCATCAAAGTGACGAACCCCAACGCCAGACTGCGCAGCGAAGATAACGAATAAATATCTCTGTGGTTATTTGTGCTAAATAAAAGTTAAATAAACACAAAAAAAAAAAATATATTGATCTGTTCCTGTGCCTGATCCACCCAAGTTGAATCTGTCACATCATGAGAAATTCCCCCCAAGGAGTCCCCACTGTAACTTGCTTCCCATACAACTACCTCACCCCCCGACACCTGTGTCTCACCATTGTCCACCACCTCCTCAGACAACACTGGTAAATCCCCACTGTCAGCACACGGAAACTGCAAAAGGTCTTGGAATTTGGGCAGAGAATGTTCTGGGGTAGCACATCAGAGAAGGGGTGACTATGGGGTTCCAGGGAGTATGTGACCACATGCAATCTCCATCTGAAAAGTCATGCCACACTTGATCGAGCTCATAATTGACAATTGTACCGGTTGATGCTAAATTTTTAAGTTGGGGTACTGTGTCGTCATTCTAACTACATCTGGCTGTTGTCACCACCACACACACTAGCCCAGGGGGCAATCCTCTGGCTCTTCCAGCTCAACCTCCTTCCCCCCAGCCTGCCCCCCCCACCTACAGGCCCTCTCTCCAAACAATTTACGTCTTTTTCCTATCTTTCTCTCTCTCCAAACTATTTTTCCGGATAGCTGCAATATACAGTATTAAACTGAGTAGTATACATAGAACACATTCCACACTTGATCAATCTCATAATTTACGACTGTACCGGTTGATGCTAAATTCTTAAGTTGGGGTCCTGCGTCGTCATTCTAACTACATCCGGCTGTTGTCACCACCACACACGCTAGCCCAGGGGGCACTCCTCTGGCTCTTCCAGCTCAACCTCCTTCCCCCCAGCCTGCCCCCCACCTACAGGCCCTCTATCCAAACAATTTACCCGGATAGGGGACGTGTTAGATATTGTACTGATGTTTTTTTGGTTCTTCTTTTAATTGCCTCCTGACCTGTGATAGGCAGAGCATGGACACGTCCCCTTAGCTGCAGTAGGAAAGACACTCCCCTGGCCAGAGCAAGCTCTTTTTCCTTTTCTGTGTTCGAAAAATCCATGAAATATATGGTCCCAAGATAGGGGATGTATACGATTTTAAACTGAGAAGAATCGATACCACACATGCCCCACTAGGAGAATTTGGGTAATGGTGGGATTAGGCAGCCTCAGAGGCATCCATGCATGCTGCCCCTGCTGTTTCCTGTCCATTTCCGTGGTCTTTCCATCATTTTCTGAGGTTTCCAGGTTTTCACCCAGCCTTCCCTAGGCAGAGCCTTGGTCCCCTGCAAAAATGCTCGAGTCTCCCATTGACTTCAATGGGGTTCGTTATTTGAAACGAGCACCCGAGCATCGGGAAAAGTTTGACTCGAATAACGAGCACCCGAGCATTTTAGTGCTCGCTCATCTCTACTCATTATTTAAAAATATATTTCACTGAATAACTGAGTCAGTTCTAGTAGATATACAAAATATTTCATGACATGCAACTAGTATTCAGATCCAGGTGCTGCTTTGAAAGTTTAGAATATTATGCGTGGGACAACCCCTTTAACGTAATATTACATACTAATTATATTCCTGTTTCCACCCCTACAGACATACCATCTGACTTCGAGATGGAGGCCGCTATACGGCGATTTGGCGTGAAGCACCACGCTGCCACCCGCCTCCTACGCAGCCTCCAGCTGGACCACTTGGAGCTGCAGCAAATGATGGCGGCACGTCGGCATCCACTTTAATTTTTATTTTATTTATTTTTTGTATTTTTCTGTTTTCAAAAAGTTATTATATTATTATTATTATTAATAATAATATTAAATAGGTATATAACCTGTGGTTTGATGTTTTTGTACACCTTTAACCCCTTCCTGACATACTGTGAAGAAATATTGTTAGGAAACATATATGTACGTAACGCACAAGTGCTGCCAAAAATGACACGGAACAGGCACTCCAATACAAGGGGTATAAAGAAGGGCCTCATTCACATTGTGGAACAATTGTTCTTGTTGTGGGACTCACACACTCATAAAGCCTATGCACAAAGTGACAAGTCTGCCAAAAATTACAAGGAACAGGCTCTTCGATACACCTTTAATTACACATAAAGGAGGGCATCAGACACACCCGTGAAAAATTAAGATTGATGGCCTGCTGGTGAACAGACCCATGAAAACATTATTTTTGAGGGAGTGGTGGTGAACAGCCCTATGAAAACATTATTTTTGAGGGACTGGTGGTGAACAGACCCTTGAAAACATTATGGTTGAAGGCCTGGTGGTGAACAGACCCATGAAAACATTATGGTTGAAGGCCTGGTGGTGAACAGACTAGGGATGAGCGAACTTTTGAAAAGTTCGGTTCGGTTCGCTTCGGCGAACTTTCTTGAAGTTCGGATTCGTACGAACCGAACCTAAAACGAACCTTATACGAACGAATATACGCATATTTGAGAATCTACACTAATACGTACGCTAATGCGAACATTCCCGCACAAATAACGAACATACAGTCTAGCGTTGTCAAAGGTACGCTACTTAACTGAATATGTACGCATTTGATGTGCCGTTTTTATTTTAACCAGATTCGTCTTAAAAGTTCTTAAACGAATCTGGTTCGTTACGGTTCTGTTCGCTCGTCCGAACGAACGTTCGGACGAACGAAAATAATAACCCATCTCGGCCATTCTCCTCCCAAAAGGGTGGTTTGACACGAGGGTCACACCAGGATACAAGGGATTGTAGGAGTAATAAATAATCCCTTGTATCCTGGTCTATTCTGTGAAAACGGTACAGTTTTGATGTGCCGTTTTTATTTTAACCAGATTCGTCTTAAAAGTTCTTAAACGAATCTGGTTCGTTACGGTTCTGTTCGCTCGTCCGAACGAACGTTCGGACGAACGAAAATAATAACCCATCTCGGCCATTCTCCTCCCAAAAGGGTGGTTTGACACGAGGGTCACACCAGGATACAAGGGATTGTAGGAGTAATAAATAATCCCTTGTATCCTGGTCTATTCTGTGGAAAAAGTAAACTTTATTTACGAACCTGATTCATACGAACTTGACGAAAGTTCGGTTCGGGGACGAACCGAACGTTCGGTAAAGTTCGTAACGAATCTGGTTCGTTACGGTTCGGTTCGCTCATCCCTAGAACAGACCCATGAAAACATTAATTATGGGGGTAACGTTAACTAATAACAGCTACAAGCGTAGAAAACGGAGGAGGAGGTAGACAACAGTGTTTGCTTTTGAAATAGGGTTTTTTAGACTTCGGGTTCGCACAGCCCATGACATGACACTAGACATTTGGCTAAAAAATTATGGCCCGGCTGACAGCAACAGTGGGAAGACAGCACTCAGACTATTCTGCCCTGCAAGGCCTGATCTAATCACCAGCATCAGCAAGAGGAGTATGAAATTCGGATGTAATCCAGCCTTTATTCATTTTTATAAAGGTAATTTTTTGAACACTGCCTGGTGACAGATTTGTCCTTTTGGGTGTCACCACCCCCCTAGCGGCACTAAAAACCCTCTCTGACATGACACTTGAGGCTGGGCAGGAAAGAAGCCCTAGTGCATAGTGGGACAGTTCCGGCCACTGTTGTAATCTGCCTGCCCAGAAGTCCAGGGGGTCTGAGAAGAGGCTTTGTGAGCCAGACTGCAGGTAAGCCTGAACCTGCTCATTGAAGCGGGTGATCTCGGCCTGCTCACTTGGCTGAAGCTGTTGGGAGCCTACAGAGAAAAATTCCTGCATCATACTCATTAGGCTTAACTGTCTGCTGCTGGTTGTGGCAGAAGGTCGATTACTCGGCCGGATCTCCTTCTCAGACAAGCTGGGGCTGGCTGAAAGCTCTGGCCAGTTTACTACATAGCTTCTCCCGCAATGAGACTAATTTCTCTTCCCTTTCCTGGGGAGGAAAACAATCCCCCATGTTGGATTGATACCGTGGGTCCAGAAGCATCGCCAGCCAGTATTCGTCAGTCTGCCTTATGTTTAGGATACGCCTGTCAGTGCGTAAGCATGTGAGCATACAACTCGCCATTCTGACCAGCGTGCCTGAGAGGCCACTTCTTTCCATCTCAGCCTCTCTCTGAGAAACTTCTGTGTCCCTGAAAGTCTCATCCTCCACCTGTGTCTCCTCCTCCTCCTCCTGGTCATCAACATCCCCCTCATTAAAATCCTCCTCCTCTTCCCCCTCCTCTAACTGAAGCTCCTCATCCTCATCCTGCTCCACAAGGGAACTTTGGCGTTGGGGCTCCCCTACAGTGACAGCATGGCGGCCGGTAGACAAATAACCAGGATTTCCTTCCCCCATTGCCCCCTGCTGCATGAGCGTGAGTGTCTTTTCCAGCACAAATATTATTGAAATTACGTCGTTCACACCGCAGCTGTCCCGGCTGACAAATTTGGTGGCTTCTTCTAAGGGCCTTAGAACAGTGCAGGCATCTCGGACCAGCCTCCACTGCCGGAAATCAAAGCCGCACCTGCTCCCTATGCTGGAAGATTCTGGCTGCTGCTGGACAAAATCGTCCACTGCTCTACGCTGCTCTAGGAGTCGATGCAACATATGAAGAGTGGAATTCCACCGGGCCGCCACGTCACCTATTAAGCGGTGTGGCGGAAGACCGTTTTGACGCTGCAGTTCCAGCAGAGCGTGCAGAGATACATATGAATGGCTAAAATGAATGCAAAGCTTCCGCGACTTTGCCAGCACTGTGCGCAGGCCAGTGAATGTTTTTAGAAATCTTTGCACCACTAGATTTAGCACATGTGCCATACAGGGAGCATGCGAGAATTGACCCAGGTTCAGCGCTGCCACTATATTTGTCCCATTGTCACTCACTACCTTGCCCACTTCCAGCTGACGTGGAGTCAGCCAGTGCGCTATTTGCTGCTTCATGTAATGCAGCAAGCGCTGGCCTATGTGGCTGCTACTGCCAAGACAAACTAAGTCTAACACTGCATGGCAGCGTTTCACCTGACACATGTGATATGAAGGAGAGCGGGTAACTCGCTGCCCTGACGCTCCAGCAGGCGGACTGCCCGTGGAGGTGAAAGCGGATAGTTGTTGGGTGCTCTGCTGCAATCCTGGCTGGAAAGCACGTGGAGGTGCCAAAAGCAATTGACCGGGTTGCTGGGGTGTTCCTGCCTCTCTGCCTCTAAATACATTCAGCCAGTGGGTAGTAAAGGACATGTATTGCCCCTTGCCGTAAGCACTGCACCAGGTGTCCACCGTGACGTGCACCGTGCTGCAGAGAGACAGCTGCAGGGAGCGTCCAATATTCTCTCTGGGAGTAAAGGGCGGGGATGGCTTTGTTTGAAAAGTAATGCCGGTTAGGGACCTGCCAGCATGGCTGAGCACAAGCCATTAGCTCCCTAAAAGCTGGGCAGTCAACCAGCTGGGATGGCAGAGACTGCACAGCCAGCAACTTTGTCAGGTGACTGTTCATTTTGCGTACTGTCGGATTACTTGTGGCGTAAAACTGCTTCCTGGCCACGCACTCGGCAATGGACGGCTGCCGAATGAGAGGAGGTGGAGACATGCACGCACTGGGCGACGATGAGGTGGATGTACTACTTACACCCCGGGATGCGGGCTCTTTACTATTATTGGGCTGCTCTAAATTGCCGGCATGACGCCACTTCAAATGGTTCCACAGAGCAGTGGTCCCAACATTTGCGGCTTTCCTACGGCTCAATTTTTGCAAATTAGGCTGTTCCCCACCAACTGACAATTCTGGGAAGTCCAAAATCTGACTGCCCTCTAAGAAATCCTCAGGGAGGCTGTCCTCTATAACCGCCGGATTATAAGTTGGGCTTCGGTAGCTTTTTTTCCTAAAAATTGCTGAAGGGACACCACTAGGAGGGAACACTGAAGCCCGAGAGGTGGCAGAAAATGACGGGGTTTGCTTGAGTGGAATGGTGGAGCAAGACGAGTCTGACCCCTGGCTACATATGGACACTGTATCAGCAGATGACAGCAGATCATCCGGCTGAGACTGAGATGAGCGTGCTATCCACTCCACTACCTCATCTGCTTTCTCCTCCACTACAATGTTGCGCCTTGGTGGGTTAGCCCAGTGGAACAACGGCCAAGTATTGGGAATATTATTAGCAGATGCTCCGGCTACAGGTCTTTTGGCACTGCTGCCCTGTGCCACCTTCTCCTTTTTTTTAAAGCTCAAAGTCTGGCTGGAACTGGACCCCTTTTGCTTATCCATGCCAAAGATTTTTTTAATTCACTCTGTGGCCCTGCAGCTGGTCTTTGTCCCTGTCTCTCCCCGTCTCTCTCTCCCTGCCTGATTATTACTAGCCCTGAGCTGGCCCTGCACTTGCCCTGCAGTATCCCTGATATATGTATGATAGATTCCCACTACAATTACACCCCAGTTAGAAGAACACAGTGTCTCTGAACTTCACAAATTCACAACAGTGCTTCTGCTCGCCTCAGCAGTCGCAGCAGAAATGAAGCGTCACTGGCTTACTGAGCCTGAGCCAATCAGAGCAAGCCCAGCCTACTAGGTTAGGTGACCGCTTTCTTCCCAGGCTTTTGCGCACGATAAACGAACGAACAGTAAAATATCGCTAATAAATTGAATTTGTATGCAACAGCGTATACAGTAACTAATTCGTACGCAATTGCGTATAATTTATAGGACAAACTACGTAGTGAATGCGTACAAAGCCGAAGCAAATCAACTAATATTCGGATTCGCTTTGCAGCTTAAAAATCCCAAGATTCGATACGAATCTACGAAGCGGCGAATAGATTCGCTCATCTCTAATGCCTACGCTCGGGTCCGAACACCGAGTGTACTCGAGCGCAATGCTCGAGTCAATTTCCCGCACGTTTGTTCGCTGCTACGCAGCCAATAAACGTGCGGGAGAGTACTGGCATTGACTGTAATGTTGATTTGTATGCTAATGCTACGCATTGTATGCTAATGCATACGAATTTGTATGCGAATGCTACGCATTGTACGCTAATGCATACAAATTTGTATGCTAATGCTACGCATTGTACGCTAATGCGTATGAATTTGTATACTAATGCTACGCATTGTACGCTAATGCGTACAAATTTGTATGCTAATGCTACGCATTGTACGCTAATGCGCACAAATTTGTATGCTAATGCTACGCATTGTACGCTAATGTGTACGAATTTGTATGCTAATGCTACGCATTGTACGCTAATGCGTACGAATTTGTATGCTAATGCTACGCATTGTGCGCTAATGCGTACAAATTCAGTTAATTAGCATACTTTTACGAGTGAAAGGAGTAGAAGAGGAGAAGTCGCGATTCTGACCTTTTCCTATTAACCAGACACCCTCCCCTCTTCCGAGCGGGGGGTGCATTGTTTAGTCCCATTGACTAACATTATGCTCGGCCGAGCACTCGAGCACCCCCTAGTGCTCGGCCAGAGCACCCGAGCATATGAGCACAGAGGTGCTCTCTCAACACTAGGAAGCAACAGAACAGTGGACCTAATAACAGTTTGAGGTGATATATAGATAGTGTGTGTTGTGATAGGAACAAATCACATACGCTATCCTGTCCTTTGATTGTGTCCACATATTTGTTACTAGCTGTAGTCTGAGTAGTGTTTGGGCCACTGATGAATAAAACAATAGTGTCCTGACGTTCAGCAGTAACCCCTTTGGTTTATGAGTGTCCAGTTGGTGGGATATATGTTGAATGTACATCACGGACTCTCAATAACCTAGCCTGTGAAGTGGTAGAATGACACTAAGTTCTTTTCTTTTAAAATGTATTATCAATAAAAGGTTTTTTAGCGTCGTCCAATCAGGTAGTTAATCATATCTCAATAAAGGACACGTATATGTCAGGGCTGGGATACACAGATAAGGGGTAAGTGATCCCTAAGCTTAATCCCAACCCCTTTCCCTGCCTATTGCCCGCTCAGGCTAACCCCTGAGCCTACAACCTGAAGACTGGAAATACACTAACAAAAGTGCGGGGGATGGGAAGATAAACAAGACAGACAAACAAGAACCAAATGGGTAGTCAGGTAGCCGCGTCAAAACCAGGAGAGTACATCAGGAACAAAATCAGCAAGCAGAGAGAAGTAGTCAAAAACACGCCAAGGGTCAAAGAACATAAAGAGTCTAAACTGCAGAGCAAGAATGTCAAACCAGGTAGTAGCAAGGAAACTCCAAACACTGGCAGCTAGGTAAAAGTTAGAGGGCCTTAAATACCTAGCAGACCCCACCCAACCAGCTGACTGGGAGGAGAAGCAAGAAACAAAAACTTAACTCATGAGATACCAATGAACAGAAAATAAACAGACACTATATTGCTTGCGTTTTCCGGCGACCAGTAACAGGCCGCGAGCGAGAGTGCGCACCAGCCATGTCCCTGGCACTTATGACCGTTGCGCGCGTCCCCTGCCTGGGACGCGCATCCACAGCCAGAGACCGCCGGCTGGAGGAGGAGCCTGCTGAAATAGCGGACGAAGCCTGACCCCGGGCAACCACCTCGCCACGAGAGTCAGGGGCAGGACCAGCAGAACGGGTGCAATGACTGCCGGTCCTGACAGTATACATCTACATCGTTTATTTAGTTACTAGTTTGCAGATGTAATCATGGCACGTAAGGTTGCAAGGAACTGAGCTGGCCAGAGAAGGGAGGTGATGCAGCACTCTGCTCCAGATCCAGGACAGGTGAGTAAGAATGCTTGTGTGAAGGAGAACAGATAATTTAAAGCTCTCCAATAGAGATTAGCCAAGTTATCAAAAATTCAATTTGGCTGCTTTGTTGAATTTCACAAAGAAATTCAATCAGTTACAAATTACTTAGTCATAATTCACATTCCATTGTATGTAACAGATGCAATGACGGGGAATGGTGATCACGCCACCTTTCGTCATAGAAACCCTGAGATGTCGTGTTCATTGCTGATTGTGGTATCACCTCACCCATATGCTCATGGAGAGGCTTTCGCGGCCATCTTGATTGAAGAAACCGCATACAATCTCACACAGTGACATGATGACGTAGAGACATCACATATCACTGTGCACAATACTTTGCACGTTTTTTTCAATTAAGATAGCCGCAACAGCCTTTCCGCGAACAAATGGATGAGGTTAGTATGTTGTTTTTTTTTACTGCCATTTCAGAAAAAATTGATTCGTTACCATGAAGTGCAAGGAAATTCAGCAAATTTAATTTTTCCTGAAATTCGGATCGAGTTAATTCGTTTTAATTCAATTCTCTCTACACTACTCTACAACCTCATAAAAATGTAGCTCGAATTCCGACTGAAGTATTTTTTTATATATATTTCTTTTGTCCTGTTATTTTTGGAGTCTTTCTCTAAGTTTACTAATGTCCTTTTAGAGATAGTTGCGCAGGATAGTACAAGATTATTCCTGATAAGTGGTGGCATTACCTTCATCCTGTAACTAGACAACTAAGTATTCTGCTGGCTTTCTCCACTGCATTTGCCAACCTGCATGTAAGTTAATTCCACAATTTCTAGGTCTGAAAGTGCATCCCTATTTATGAAATGCCCAGCTTTTGGACTCTAGTGTCCTACAGCCATTATGTACCATTTTGAATAATTAATTTTAACATATCCATTTTTTTAATTAAATTCTCCGCTTTTCCCTAATCAGTAATGTGTTTTACTCATTCTGACATTTCAGCCTTGTTACAATGTGTGTGCAGTTGTTGCAATTCTTTCTATTTTATTTTTAATTTTTTTTTTTTTTCCTTTTTTCAGTCATCTGGAATAACATCTGCAAGCAAGGACTGGTAAATGGATTAATTAGCAAAAAAAGTGTAGACATAATTAGAGTTATAAAAATAGTAACAATGGGTGTCATAGGAAGTTTACTGAATTGTGTATGGAGATTGCAATTTTGGTCCGGTCTAAGAAATGACACATGATTGAACACAGCTGAGACGGCCATAGTTGTAAAGAATTGTCCTGATTAGAAGAACTTTCTGATAGTTCTCAATAGTGGAGTATTCTTATGATTATAACAGACTGCTATATGTGTCATGGATGGCCCACAGGCACATAGTACTGCCAATAGTCCAAGCTTTGTTATGAAAATCCATTTGTATGCTTTGATTTCTCTTTCATTCATTCTCATTGTGTAACATGCAGCTGCTTAGGACCAGTCTGTCAGAGACGGAGCTGCACTATAATACTGCAGCATCAGGTTAAAGGGGTTATCCAACATTATATCAGATCTCACAGAGTGGCCAAACTGCGGTGGTGAAGTGCCATCACAGGATGTTGATACCAACACACCAGGGACACCAGTTCACTCACTAATAACGAACGTTCATTTACAAAATGTACGCAACTTCTTAGAAGACGTACGCATGGGCGTACAAATAGCTTACGAATCTCAGCGTACTATTGTCTAAGCGATTACGTAATATGCAGGCACGTACGAGGAGAGGCCGCGGCGTGCACTCCTCAGAGGCAGAGCGAATATTCGAGACATATATATGGTAAAGTGCAAATACATTATTATAGGTATAATATAAACATTTTAAATATCACCTACCTAGTACGCTCACGGACATGTTTAAGTCTCTTTTCTTCTGACGCTTGTCATAGAACTGGATCAACGTCCCAAACTCAGTCGCAATTTGTAATCCACATAGGTAAAATTGTAATCCAAATGGGTAAAAAAAAAGCAGCAAAGGTTCCTTAAAAAACCCTCTTTCAAGGGGCTCCCCAAATAACCTGAAAAGGGGGAAAAAGGGATGAGGCGCACGAATGCGCAACTTAATTTCCTGAGTTGCCTCGTCATCCTCCCGCGCTGGAGAAAGGGGCGGAACTACCAGGGAGGAGTCTGCATTGCTGAATTGAATTCGTACGCAACAGCGTATAGAGTAACTACCAGGGAAAAGTCTGCATCGCTGAATTGAATTCGTACGCGACAGCGTATAGAGTAATTAAATTATACGTAGAATAGCGTATAATTTATAGGACACACTACGTAGCGAATGCATACAAAAGCGAAGCGAATCACCTAATATTCGGATTCGCTTCACAGCTGAAAAATCCCAAGATTCGATACGAATCTACGAAGAGGCGAATAGATTCGCTCATCTCTAATAAAGACCAAACCCAGAAGTGTGCACCAGGTAAGTATGATCACCACCATGAGTCAGCCACCCTGTGAGGTCTCATATAATGTTGGATAACCTCTTTAATATTTCCAACTACAGTACAGACCAAACGTTTGGACATACCTTCTCATTCAAAGAGTTTTCTGTATTTTCATGACTATGTCATGACCATGTGATCAGTCACATGGTTAGGATCACACAAACAGCCTGTCTCCTCCTAAACCATGTGACTGATCACATGGTCATGACATCATTGAAGGTCCTTGCAAGCTATGGTGAATGGAGTGTTTCTTCTCTGCCTGGTCCTGTCAATCAACAGAGCCTCTAGGAGCAGAGGTAACACCCCTTGCACCTAGAAGCCTTATTAGCATAAAATAAAAGTTCATTTTATATAAAAATGGGGGCACCAGTAAATAAAACAGATATATATTTGGAATCAGGTGACATTAGTACATCTCTAATGTCAGCTTGATTCATACCGAAAAAACTGGTGACAGAAACCCTTTAAGAAATGAAGGTCAGTCAGAAAAATTGGGAAAACTTTGAAAGTGTCCCCAAGTGCAGTCGCAAAAACCATCAAGCGCTACAAAGAAACTGGCTCACATGAGGACCGCCCCAGGAAAGGAAGACCAAGAGTCACCTCTGCTGCAGAGGATAAGTTTATCCGAGTCACCAGCCTCAGAAATCGCAAGTTAACAGCAGCTCAGATTAGAGACCAGGTCAATGCCACACAGAGTTCTAGCAGCAGACACATCTCTACAACAAATGTTAAGAGGAGACTGTGTGCAGCAGGCCTTCATGGTAAAATAGCTGCTAGGAAACCACTGCTAAGGACAGGCAACAAGCAGAAGAGACTTGTTTGGGCTAAAGAACACAAGGAATGGACATTAGACCAGTGGAAATCTGTGCTTTGGTCTGATGAGTCCAGATTTGAGATCTTTGGATCCAACCACCGTGTCTTTGTGTGACGCAGAAAAGGTGAACGCATGGACTCTACATGCCTGGTTTCCACCGTGAAGCATGGAGGAGGAGGTGTGATGGTGTGGGGGTACTTTGCTGGTGACACTGTTGGGGATTTATTCAAAATTGAAGGCATACTGAACCAGCATGGCTACCACAGCATCTTGCAGCCGCATGCAATTCCATCCGGTTTGCGTTTAGTTGGACCATCATTTATTTATCAACAGGACAATGACCCCAAACACACCTCCAGGCTGTGTAAGAGCTACTTGACCAAGAAGGAGAGTGATGGGGTGCTACGCCAGATGACCTGGCCTCCACAGTCACCAGACCTGAACCCAATCGAGATGGTTTGGGGTGAGCTGGACCGCAGAGTGAAGGCAAAAGGGCCAACAAGTGCTAAGCAACACTGGGAACTCCTTCAAGACTGTTGAAATAACATTTCAGGTGACTACCTCTTAAAGCTCATCAAGAGAATGCCAAGAGTGTGCAAAGATGTAATCAAAGCAAAAGGTGTCTACTTTGAAGAACCTAGAATATAAGACATATTTTTAGTTGTTTCACACTTTTTTGTTAAGTACATCATTCCACATGTGTTAATTCATAGTTTTGATGCCTTCAGTGTGAATCTACAATTTTCATAGTCATGAAAATGCAGAAAACTCCTTGAATGAGAAGGTGTGTCCAAACTTTTGGTCTGTACTGTAGCTGTAACAGAACAGCTCTACACCATCTCTTAACTGCTTACACTTAGAGCTTCTATGTGATAGATGAAAGACCAGTCACAAAATGCCCTTAATTACTGAAAGGCAGTGGAGTCATTTACAAAAACAGTTTTTTAATACTGTTGTTTGTTTCCCCTTTGCACTGGCAGTGGATACCTCCAACAATCTGTTATCCAGGCATGAAAACGACACCAGGACTACTCCAGGTGTAAATCTTGGTAAATTTTTCAGGGCTGATGTCCCGTCCCTGGCCTCAGCCATGTCCCAATTTCGAACATAGAGCAAAAGCACCTGTGTAACAAAATATTATCACACAGGCATTTAAAAAGTCACAAAGGCCCTTGCCACCTTTTTTACACCAAAAGTTCGGTAGTGCCACTTGTAAATGACCCCCAGTAGAAGACAACAAAGATAGATGCAGTAGCATTCACCCAGGGAAGTAGCTATAAGGGGTGCAGAGGTAGCAGTCGCTGCCAGGCTCAGGAGCCTGAGGGGCCCAAAGACCCTTGTGTCGCATAAGAAGACACTGGTATTATAGAAAGTGCATACTGGTCAAGTAACACCTCTCACCGGAGGGAAGGGGTTAGGTCAAGATTTTGGCATTGGGGGGATTCCGTTTCAACATTTACCTCAGGCAGCAGGAATGCTCTGTGCTTCCCTGCCCCTGGCCACAACACACTGAGGGAAAGGAGCCTTTAGCTACGCCCCTGCATATGCAAATCTGTAAAAGTACTCTTGACATGGAAGGCACACTTGGGAAGAAAGAAGTAATAGTTCTCCTGAGATACACCCTTTGTACAGTCTCCTGACTTGTGGAAGTAGGGGTACCCTTGGTGTTAGTGTTAGGTCAGCAGTCCATGCCTGCCACTGATATGCTACTCACCATGCTGCCCGACACCCTCTGAAAGCTGGAACTCCACTGCAAAGTATTCATCTATTGTGTTTAATGCACTGTATGTCACAAAGACTGTGTATGAGTGGGAGATACCTAGTTATGTAGCTAGGGGGAGCTGGCACGTTCTCTTCCTCTCTAGTGTGTTGTAAGAGCTGCAGACCTTTAGGCAGCATGTACAATGTCTAAGAGAGGGTATTTACAATAGTTTTTTTTAAATGTATTGGTATGTATTTTTATGTTTTGTATTTGTTCCAGCAAGGGAAGGTATTGTTAGCAATGTTTGGCAGGAACAGGGCTAACCATCCTGTTCCTCCCCTCTTGGTAGGAGTGGATTGGTCCTGCTTCCTGCCAGGAGGGGAGTTCTAGTCAAATCAGAAGAGAGGGGGAAGTTGCTGTCTAGATAATGGGGGGCGTGAGGAAGCACATGCAGAGCTCCTACTCCTAGGAACCATATCTAATTCCCCTGGGAGACTGACACTCCAGAGAGATCTGCAAATTCAAGAGCACAGCTTCAAGAAAGCTTCAGTGCGACAAGACAGCAGAGTGATCAGCGAAATGCCGCTTTACAGACATTGCTGTAAGGTGAGGGACTACAGCTCAGACACCAGCACTTATCTAAACCATCGCTAAGCTAGACTACCATAACATCAAGCCTGTATTACAGTTGACACCCATATTCACAAGTGCTTGCTAGTGCCAACCTTGTGATATCCAGCCTGGCATGATAGTTCCTCATCTGGTGCCAGAAACTGCACTTTGTACTTGATGCTGGATGTGCTACATGTTATACTTAAGTAAAGAGAGACTGTTGCATGTTTACTTTTTCCCTCATTCTTTAACACTTTCAGTACAGAGACACTTTTCACCTTAAATCCCAGGCCGATTTTTGCAAATCTGACATGTGTCACTTTATGTGGTAATAACTTTAGAACGCTTTTACTGTACTTATCCGGGCCATTCTGAGATTGTTTTCTAGTGACACATTGTACTTCATGACAGTCATAAATTTGAGTCAATATATTTCACATTTATTTATGAAAAAATCCCAAATTTACCAAAAATTTTGAAAAATTTTCAAAATTTCAATTTCTTTGCTTTTAAAACAGAAAGTGATACCTCATAAAATATTTATTACTTAACATTCCTCATATATCTACTTTATGTTGGCATTATTTTGTAAATGTAATTTTATTTTTTTAGGAAGTTAGAGGGCTTAGAAGTTTATAAGCAATTTTTCAAATTTTCAACAAAATTTCCCAAACCATTTTCTTGAGCACCAATTCAGTTATAAAGTGATTTTGTGAGTCTTACCTAATGGAAACCACTAATAAATGACCCCATTTTAGAAACTACACCCCTCAAATTATAAAAAACTGATGTTACAAACTTTGTTAACCCTTGAGGTGTTCCACGAGAATTAAAGGAAAATGGAGGTGAAATTTTAAAATTTCACTTTTTTGGTAGATTATTCACATTAATAATTTTTTTCTTGCAACACAGCAATGGTTAACAGCAAACTAAACCTCAATATACATTACTCTGATTCTGCAGTTTACAGAAATACTCCATATGTGGTGGTAAACGTCTCTATGGGCATGTGGCAGTGGTCAGAAGAAAAGGAGCGCCATATGGATTTTGGAGGAAGATTTTGCTAGAATGGTTTTCAGGCACCATTTTGTAATTGAGAGACCCTGACGTACCCCTACAGTGGAAACCCTCAAAAAGTGACCTCATTTTGGACACTACACCCGTCAAAGAATATATTAAGGGGTGTACTGAGCACTTTGAGCCCCTAGGCGTTTTACGGAATTTGGAAACACTTGGCTTTGAAAATGAAAAGTTTAATTTCTTCCAATAAAATGTTGCTTTGGCCCCACATTTTTCATTTTCACAAAAGGTAACAGGAGAAAAGCACCCCATAATTTGTTACCCATTTTCTCCTGAATACAGCATATGTGGTGATAAACTGCTGTGGGGGCACATGGCAGGACTCAGAACAGAAGGAGCGCCATATGGATTTTGCAGCACAGATTTTGATGGATTGGTTTGCGGGAGCCAATGATTTTTATTTTTTTGAGTTATTGTCTTATGTGGTGGCTCATTTTTTGCAGGATGAGGTGACGTTTTCATTGGGGCAAATCATGTGATATTTTTATAGAGCAGGTTGTTACGGACGCGGTGATACCCAATATGTCTAACATTTTTATTTTTGTTAAGTTTTACACATTAGATCCATTTTTGAACAGAATTAAATCTTGTTTTTGTGCTGCCATTTTCAGAGAGCCATATTTTTTTTATTTTTTGGGCGATTGTCTTATGTAGGGTATCAATTTCTGCGGTATGAGATGACGGTTTGATTGGTACCATTTTGGGGTAAATATGCCTTTTTGATCGCCTGCTATTACACTTTTTGTGAGTGCACCCAATAAATGGCTGTTTTGATAAAAAGTTTTTTTAATTTTTTTTACAGCGTTCACCTGAGTGGGAATATAATGGGATATTTTTATAGAGCAGGTTGTTACGGACGCGGCGATACCCAATATGTCTAACATATTTTTGGTAAGTTTTACACATTAGATGCATTTTTGAACAAAATAAAATCTTTTTTTGTATTGCCATTTTCTGAGAGCCATATTTTTTTATTTTTTGGGCGATTATCTTAGGTAGGGTCTAATTTTTTGCGGTACGAGATGACGGTTTGATTGGTACCATTTTGGCATTAATACGTCTTTTTGATCGCTTGGCTTTTTTTACACTGTTTTTATTTTTTATTTTTTTACGGCGCACTTATTGTGAAGATTTATCTACCTCAAGGCAATTCTACAAGTAAAAGTTCTGTTGTTTACTACTATCAACTCCTCATCCTACGATTTTCCATTGCACCTAACGGTACAGGCGTCACAACAACAGGGACCCTGCCTCACGACACCTTAAACACGTACCACCAAGGGCACCTTTACCACCATCTGGCGGGAGCCCCTGTACCAACTAGAGAGTGCCCCGAAAGACCTGGTGTCAACCTTCCAATTACTACACGCCAGCGCATGGAGCTATAGGACCGTGAGTACTACTACACCCATCAGCTCACCATCACTACACTCACATATTGTCGCTGCGTGTGCACCAGGCCTTTCCCAATTAACTGTTCCTGCTGCTTATTATGTAGTGTGTCATACCCCATACCCCCCATGAACTGTGCCTGCTACTGCAGCCTGCCTCTTATATAGTGCGCCACAGCCATACCTCCCCCATAAATGGTGCCTGCTGCTGCTTAAAACATACCATGCCACTGCCACCCCCCATGAATTATGCTTGCTACTGCTGCGGCTGCTGCTTTTATCTTAATATAGTGTGCTTCACTCCCAGTGCTACAGCCTCCTCCTGGGGCCATGGCCTTCAGCCTCCTACCCATGTCCTTTTTTAAACTTCAGGCAGGGTCTGTCTGCTGACTTACTGGACAGGCTATGCTTTCACTGCACACAGCCCTAGCGTCAATAGTGATAGTGATGTCCCCTGTTCAGGTCATAACATAAACAGTGCTTGCTGGCAGGGTCCGCCAGGCAGGAATAAAGTCCTGTGGACTGGGCCAGTAAAGTCTCTATGCAGTGAGTGTGGAGTAGAAAGGCAGGCCCCAAGCCTCAGGCAATGACTCAGGATGGGAGAGCCATTGCGTAAGTGTAATTTTGGGTGTGGGGCCTTTGTCAATAGCTGTGTGACCATTGGTGGTACACCACTGGTTAAACATACACTGCATATGCATACAGGTAATATTAAATGACAAGCATCTGTCACTAGATACAAACATGGCAAGATTATATGATGCTCAGTGACATGCAGATTTATGATTGGAAAGAAGTAAAATGTACCTGTGTATGTCAGTGATCAGAAATGACAGCCCAGGGCTCTGCATTATGAAATGCAGTGACAGATTGCCATGAAATTAACAGACAGACACTGTTGCGGTTCTTCATTGTAGTAACAGAGGTGTAGTTCAGATTCTCAAACAAAACTCACGTGAAGGCTACACAACATACTCTGTTCAATCAGACATTGATGGATTATAGTACCTCTGTCGCAGCGCCTAGGTCAAATTACTGGGATCCCTGTAGTTCAAAAGAGTTGGGACATGACAATGACAATAAATTACAAAAAATAAACCAGTAGTCAGATAGAAAACATCCTTGTACAACATAATGTGCTAACCAGAACAATTGGCAAAAAGAAAAGAATAAAGGTGAACTTGCCCTTCTTTCTACTCCTTTGCATTCATCTGTAAATATTTTTTGAACGTTCAGGGTTATAATCTTAAAGCAGATAGACAGCTGAATGGTTACATGATAAATGACAAAAATCAGTTTTAATGACTATTGCTCCAAGTTTTGGAAAATATAGTCTCCCTGGATTAAGTAGTGTTGAGCGATCGAAGCATCTGAAACGGAATTCGATCCGAAGTTTAGGACAAATATGATTTGCTGCAAAGCCAAATTTCCCCACGCTTTGTGGTAATGAATCAGATTTTTTCTAAAATGTCTGTTACACATGTTAAAAAGTGAAAATAAGAAGCCACCATAGCTGCCACTGTCATCCTCTGGTCATGTTTTGACCCACAATCCAGCTGTACTGGAATGGCTGACTCACTCTTTAACATCATCTGAGGTGACAACAGATACACACAGCCAGGAATCGGTGGGTTCCTTTCATATCACACATAATAGGCATGGCCCAGGAACTGCTCTGTGCCCCCATCCTCTTTCTTTTGCTGCTCCTTATGCTAGCCAAGAAAGGTATGCCACCGGCTCTTCTTCGCTTTTCAGTGAGGATGAGCTTTGTGAAGACAGTCAGCAGATACAGACCAGAACAGACTTGGAGGAGAGGTCCGCTGCAGACTCCTCTAGACGTGTAACTGCCAATGATGACAGTAGGGTGGGAGCACATGTTGCGAGAGGTTAGGGATGTGTGTAAGAGTCAGGAGAGGCTGATGTTAGTGAGAAACAAACCGATGTAAATGACAATGTTGTCGATTGCACGTGGGAGCCGGTTGAAAAGGGGGCATCGTCATCATCAGAGGGTGAGGGTGACAGTAAGACAGCAGGGTGGAAGCAAGCCTTTGAGACAGCATTGTGGCAGCGTGCTCATGACACAGCAGGGTAGAAGCAGTTGGAGATCTGCAGCCAAACATGGGAGGGGTACACTGTCTGCTACTCAGGAGACTACCTGTGAGGAACACACTAGCAGTGGTTTATAAAAGCAGCAGCGGCAGGCAGGCATCACAGTGGAGGGAAAATACCATACTTGGCAGTGTGGAAATTTTTAGCAAGTCGCTGGTGGACCTTAGCGTGGTGGTATGCAGGATAAATCGGCAGAAGTTGAGGCGCGGCCAGAGTACTAATGTAGGCACAATAGCCCTGCGTCAACACATGGAGTGTCACTAAAGTGGCATGGAAAAACCGTGCCACTCATTTAGTGTTACGGCCTGATACAGTAACTGCTGCCTCTCCCACCGGCCCACACCCCTCTCCAGCAGTCAGGGCTCGTCAACATTAGCAGAAGGAAGCTATTCTTCCTTCTCATCTACTTCAAAGTCGTCTATAGCTCCTGATACTCGTCTTCATCCTACTCCTCGCCACTTGTTTCTACAACAATTGATAACTGTGGCAATTGCTATAAGAGAACAGTATATGTGCACTCATTCAACAGGCAGAAGCTGAACATGCGCATGGCACCATACGCTCCTAGCGCAATCACGTGGTGATGTTATCATGCTCGCTGCAGGTTGGCGGGTTTTCTTCAATCAACACAGGAGCGGACGGCCTCTCCACGAGCAAGTGGATGAGATTTTTTTTTTCACCGACCATTTTAGGAAAAAAATGATTAGTTAATAGTTTTTATTAACCCCTTCCCGACCTAGGACGAGAATGCTCGTCCTAACCGGCCGGTATTTAACGCCTTAGGACGAGCATTCTCGTCCTAGGGTTAACCGGCGTCTCCGTCACCCGCTGCCGCGATCCGCAGCAGGGGCCCAGCTGATACTGACAGCCGGGCCTCTGCTGTATCCGCCAGCATCGGTGATAACACCGATGCCGGCGGATTAACCCCCTGTATGCCGCGGTCACGCTGACCGCGGCATACAGAGAGTTTGCTGCATCTTTTACAACGCCATCGGGTCCCCGTGCTGTGGTGGAGGGGACCTGATGATTGCTATGGAAGCTATGGAAGCCCAGGAGATCCAGCCACAGTGCTGGGTCTCCTAGGCAACTGTCAGCGTCTTACAGTGTAAGATGCTGACAGTTCAATACAGCACAATACAGATGTATTGTGCTGTATTGAAACAGGGATCAGACCTTGAAATGTTGAAGTGCTATAGTGGTGCAAGTAAAAAAAAAGTGAAAAAACGTTTTTTAACAATAAAAAAATTAAAGTTTCAATAAAAAAAGTCCCTTCCCCATAAAAAGAGACATATAAAATTGTAAAAAATAGAAAAAAATAAATAAAGAACATACATTATAGGTATCGCCACGTCCGTAACAACCTCCTCTATAAAATTATCACATGATCCACCCCGCCCGGTCAACACAGTAAAAAAAATAAAAACTGAGCTAAAAAACGCATTTTTTGTCACCTTTCATCACAAAAAATGTAATACCAAGCGATCAAAAAGTCATATGTACCCAAAAATAATACCAATCAAACCGTCATCTCATCCCGCAAAAAATAAGCTCCTACCTGAGACAATCGCCCATAAAATAAAAAAACTATGGCTGTCAGACTATAGAGACACTAAAACATGATTTTTTTGTTTCAAAAATGATATTATTGTGTAAAACTTAAGTAAATAAAAAAAGTGTACATGTTAGGTATCGCCACGTCCGTAACAACCTGCTCTACAAAAATATCACATGACCTAACCCCTCAGATGAACACTGTAAAAAAATAAATAATTAAAAGCAGTGTAAGAAAAGCCATTTTTTCTCACCTTACATCACTAAAAGTGTAACACCAAGCGATCAAAAAGGTGCATGTCACCAAAAATAGTACCAATCAAACCGTTATTTCATCCCGAAAAAAATGAGCCCCTACCTGAGACAATCGCCCAAAAAAGAAAAAAACTACAGCTCTCAGACTATGGAGACACTAAAACATGATATTTATTTGGTTTAAAAAATGCTATTATTGTGTAAATCTTAAATAAATAAGACAAGTATACATATTAGGTATTGCCACATCCGTAACAAACCTGCTCTCTAAAAAATATCACATGATCTAACCCCTCAGGTGAACACATTAAAAAATAAAAAATAAAAACGGTGTCAAAAAACCCATTTTTTGTCACCTTATATCACAAAAAGTGTAATACCAAGCAATCAAAAAGTCACATGCACCCCAAAATCGTCATCTCATCGCACAAAATATAAGCCTCTACATAAGACAATCGTCCAAAAAATATTAAAAAATTGTGACTCGCAGACTATGGAGACACTTAGAGATGAGCGAGCACTACAATGTTCGGGTGCTCATTATTCGAGTCGAATTTTTCCCAATGCTCGGGTGCTCGTTTCGAAAAACGAACCCCATTGAAGTCAATGGGAGACTCGAGCATTTTTGCAGGGGACCAAAGCTCTGCACAGGGAAGGTTGCCTGAAAACTTGGAAACCTCAGAAAATGAGCCACATATAAATTTACCCTGACACAGCATAGCGGTGAGAACAGAGTGACCAAGTTAGACTGAGGTAGCAGGTGAACCACATATAAATTTACCCTGACACAGCATGGCGGTGACAACACAGTGACCAAGTTAGACTGAGGTAGCAGGTGAACCACATAAAAATTTACCCTGACACAGCATGGCGGTGACAACAGAGTGACCAAGTTAGACTGAGGTAGCAGGTGAACCACATATAAATTTACCCTGACACAGCATGGAGCAGTGACACCACCAAGTGACCAAGTTAGATGAGGTAGCAGGTGAGCCACCCAAACATGTAGCCTGACACAGCATGGCGGTGACACCACCAAGTGACCAAGTTAGATGAGGTAGCAGGTGAGCCACCCAAACATGTAGCCTGACACAGCATGGCGGTGACACCACCAAGTGACCAATTAGATGATAGCAGGTGAAGGCCCCAAATTTAGCCTGACACAGCATGGCGGTGACACCACCAAGTGACCAAGTTAGATGAGGTAGCAGTGAAGCCACAAAAATTTACCCTGACACAGCCATGGCTGACACACAAGTGACCAAGTTAGATGGGGTAGCAGGTGAAGCCACCCAAACATTGTAGCCTGACACAGCACAACAAGTGACCAAGTAGCAGGTGAGCCACCCAAAATGTAGCCTGAACACAGCATGGCGGTGCACCACAAGTGACCAAGTTAGATGAGTAGCAGGTACAGCCTGACCAGCAACAACCAGTGAGACTGAGGTAGCAGGTGAACCACAAACATTTACCTGACACAGCATGGCGGAACCAACAGTGACCAAGTTAGATGAGGTAGCAGTGAAGCCACCCAAAATTTACCCTGACACAGCATGGCGTGACACCACCAAGTGACCAAGTGAGATGGTAGCAGGTGACCACTTAACACAATTTACCCCGACCAAGTTAGCGGTACAAGACAACAGAGTGACCAAGTGAGAGTTACCCTGACACAGCATGGCGGTGAACAGAGTGACCAAGTTAGACTGAGGTAGCAGGTGAACCACATAAAAATTTACCCTGACACAGCATGGCGGTGACAACCAGAGTGACCAAGTGAGACTGAGTTAGCAGGTGAGCCAGCCAAAAATTTTACCCTGACACAGCATGGCGGTGACACACAAGTGACCAATAGACTGAGGTAGCAGTGAACCACATAAAATTTTACCCTGACACAGCATGGCGGTGACACCCAGAGTGACCAAGTGAGACTGAGGTAGCAGGTGAAGCACATAAAATTTTACCCTGACACAGCATGGCGGTGACAACAGAGTGACCAAGTTAGATGAGGTAGCAGGTGAAGCACCCAAAAATTTACCCTGACACAGCATGGCGGTGAACAACAGAGTGACCAAGTTAGATGAGGTAGCAGGTGAGCCACCCAAACATGTAGCCTGACACAGCATGGCGGTGACACCACCAAGTGACCAAGTTAGATGAGGTAGCAGGTGAGCCACCCAAAATTTAGCCTAACACAGCATGGTGGTGACACCACCAAGTGACCAAGTTAGACTGAGGTAGCAGGTGAACCTCATAAAAATTTACCCTGGCACAGCATAGCAATGACAACAGAGTGACCAAGTTAGACTGAGGTAGCAGGTGAACTACATATAAATTTACCCTGACACAGCATAGCGGTGACAACAGAGTGATCAAGTTAGACTGAGGTAGCAGGTGAACCACATAAAATTTACCCTGACACAGCATGGCGGTGACACCAGAGTGACCAAGTTAGACTGAGGTAGCAGGTGAACCACAATAAATTTACCCTGACACAGCATGGCGGTGACAACAGAGTGACCAAGTTAGACTGAGGTAGCAGGTGAACCACATAAAATTTACCCTGACACAGCATGGCGGTGACAACAGAGTGACCAAGTTAGACTGAGGTAGCAGGTGAACCACATAAAATTTTACCCTGACACAGCATGGCGGTGAACCCAGAGTGACCAAGTTAGACTGAGGTAGCAGGTGAACCACATAAAAATTTACCCTGACACAGCATGGCGGTGAAACCAGAGTGACCAAGTTAGACTGAGGTAGCAGGTGAACCACATAAAAATTTACCCTGACACAGCATGGCGGTGACAACAGAGTGACCAAGTTAGACTGAGGTAGCAGGTGAACCACATAAAAATTTACCCTGACACAGCATGGCGGTGACAACAGAGTGACCAAGTTAGACTGAGGTAGCAGGTGAACCACATAAAATTTACCCTGACACAGCATGGCGGTGAACCCAGAGTGACCAAGTTAGACTGAGGTAGCAGGTGAACCACATAAAATTTACCCTGACACAGCATGGCGGTGACAACAGAGTGACCAAGTTAGACTGAGGTAGCAGGTGAAGCCACAAAAAATTTACCCGACACAGATGGCTGAACAAGTGACAGTTAGGCAGGTTGACCACACAAAGAATTTTGACCACAGATGGCGGTGACACAAAGTAGAACTGAGGTAGCAGGTGAACCACATAAAAATTTACCCTGACACAGCATGGCGGTGACAACAGAGTGACCAAGTTAGTCTGAGGTAGCAGGTGAACCACATAAAAATTTAGCCTGACACAGCATGGCGGTGCAACAGAGTGACCAATTTAGACTGAGGTAGCAGGTGAACCACCTAAAAAATTACCCTGACACAGCATGGCGGTGACAACAGAGTGACCAAGTTAGACTGAGGTAGCAGGTGAACCACATAAAAATTAGCCTGACACAGCATGCGGTTAACCCAGCAGTGACCAAGTTGACTTAAGGTAGCAGTTGAACCACCATAAAAATTTACCCTGACACAGCATGGCGGTTAACCACAGAGTGACCAAGTTAGACTGAGGTAGCAGGTAAGCCACATAAAATTTTACCCTGACACAGCATGGCGGTGACAACAGAGTGACCAAGTTAGACTGAGGTAGCAGGTGAACCACATAAAAATTTACCCTGACACAGCATGGCGGTGAACCCAGAGTGACCAAGTTAGACTGAGGTAGCAGGTGAACCACATATAAATTTACCCTGACACAGCATAGCGGTGACAACAGAGTGACCAAGTTAGACTGAGGTAGCAGGTGAACCACATAAAATTTACCCTGACACAGCATAGCGGTGACAACAGAGTGACCAAGTTAGACTGAGGTAGCAGGTGAACCACATAAAAATTTACCCTGACACAGCATGGCGGTGAACAACAGAGTGACCAAGTTAGACTGAGGTAGCAGGTTAACCACATAAAAATTTACCCTGACACAGCATGGCGGTGACAACAGAGTGACCAAGTTAGACTGAGGTAGCAGGTGAACCACATATAAATTTACCCTGACACAGCATGGCGGTGACAACAGAGTGACCAAGTTAGACTGAGGTAGCAGGTGAACCACATAAAATTTACCCTGACACAGCATGGCGGTGAACCCAGAGTGACCAAGTTAGACTGAGGTAGCAGGTGAACCACATAAAAATTTACCCTGACACAGCATGGCGGTGAACCCAGAGTGACCAAGTTAGACTGAGGTAGCAGGTGAACCACATAAAAATTTACCCTGACACAGCATGGCGGTGACAACAGAGTGACCAAGTTAGACTGAGGTAGCAGGTGAACCACATAAAAATTTACCCTGACACAGCATGGCGGTGACAACAGAGTGACCAAGTTAGACTGAGGTAGCAGGTGAACCACATAAAATTTACCCTGACACAGCATGGCGGTGACAACAGAGTGACCAAGTTAGACTGAGGTAGCAGGTGAACCACATAAAATTTACCCTGACACAGCATGGCGGTGAACCCAGAGTGACCAAGTTAGACTGAGGTAGCAGGTGAACCACATAAAAATTTACCCTGACACAGCATGGCGGTGACAACAGAGTGACCAAAGTTTAGACTGAGGTAGCAGGTGAACCACATAAAATTTACCCTGACACAGCATGGCGGTGAACTCAGAGTGACCAAGTTAGACTGAGGTAGCAGGTGAACCACATAAAATTTTACCCTGACACAGCATGGCGGTGACAACAGAGTGACCAAGTTAGACTGAGGTAGCAGGTGAACCACATAAAATTTTACCCTGACACAGCATGGCGGTGACAACAGAGTGACCAAGTTAGACTGAGGTAGCAGGTGAACCACATAAAATTTTACCCTGACACAGCATGGCGGTGAACCCAGAGTGACCAAGTTAGACTGAGGTAGCAGGTGAACCACATAAAAATTTACCCTGACACAGCATGGCGGTGAACCAGAGTGACTAAGTTAGACTGAGGTAGCAGGTGAACCACATATAAATTTAACCCTGACACAGCATGGCGGTGACAACAGAGTGACCAAGTTAGACTGAGGTAGCAGGTGAACCACATAAAAATTTACCCTGACACAGCATGGCGTGACAACAGAGTGACCAAGTTAGACTGAGGTAGCAGGTGAACCACATAAAAATTTACCCTGACACAGCATGGCGGTGACAACAGAGTGACCAAGTTAGACTGAGGTAGCAGGTGAACCACATATAAATTTACCCTGACACAGCATGGCGGTGACAACAGAGTGACCAAGTTAGACTGAGGTAGCAGGTGAACCAAATATAAATTTACCCTGACACAGCATGGCAGGTGACAACAGAGTGACCAAGTTAGACTGAGGTAGCAGGTGAACCACATAAAATTTACCCTGACACAGCATGGCGGTGACAACAGAGTGACCAAGTTAGACTGAGGTAGCAGGTGAACCACATAAAAATTTACCCTGACACAGCATAGCGGTGACAACAGAGTGACCAAGTTAGACTGAGGTAGCAGGTGAACCACATATAAATTTACCCTGACACAGCATGGCGGTGAACCAGGAGTGACCAAATTAGACTGAGGTAGCAGGTGAACCACATATAAATTTACCCTGACACAGCATGGCGGTGACACCAGAGTGACCAAGTTAGACTGAGGTAGCAGGTGAACCACATAAAATTTACCCTGACACAGCATGGCGGTGACAACAGAGTGACCAAGTTAGACTGAGGTAGCAGGTGAACCACATAAAATTTACCCTGACACAGCATGGCGGTGACAACAGAGTGACCAAGTTAGACTGAGGTAGCAGGTGAACCACATATAAATTTACCCTGACACAGCATGGCGGTGAACCAGAGTGACCAAGTTAGACTGAGGTAGCAGGTGAAACACATATAAATTTACCCTGACACAGCATGGCGGTGACAACAGAGTGACCAAGTTAGACTGAGGTAGCAGGTGAACCACATATAAATTTACCCTGACACAGCATGGCGGTGACAACAGAGTGACCAAGTTAGACTGAGGTAGCAGGTGAACCACATAAAAATTTACCCTGACACAGCATGGCGGTGACAACCCAGAGTGACCAAGTTAGACTGAGGTAGCAGGTGAAGCACATAAAATTTTACCCTGACACAGCATGGCGGTGACAACAGAGTGACCAAGTGAGACTGAGGTAGCAGGTGAACCACATAAAAATTTACCCTGACACAGCATGGCGGTGACAACAGAGTGACCAAGTTAGACTGAGGTAGCAGGTGAAACCACATAAAATTTTACCCTGACACAGCATGGCGGTGACAACAGAGTGACCAAGTTAGACTGAGGTAGCAGGTGAACCACATAAAAATTTTACCCTGACACAGCATGGCGGTGAACCAGAGTGACCAAGTTAGACTGAGGTAGCAGGTGAACCACATAAAATTTTACCCTGACACAGCATGGCGGTGACAACAGAGTGACCAAGTTAGACTGAGGTAGCAGGTGAACCACATATAAAAATTTTACCCTGACACAGCATGGCGGTGACAACAGAGTGACCAAGTTAGACTGAGGTAGCAGGTGAACCACATAAAATTTACCCTGACACAGCATGGCGGTGACAACAGAGTGACCAAGTTAGACTGAGGTAGCAGGTGAACCACATAAAATTTACCCTGACACAGCATGGCGGTGAACCCAGAGTGACCAAGTTAGACTGAGGTAGCAGGTGAACCACATAAAATTTACCCTGACACAGCATGGCGGTGACAACAGAGTGACCAAGTTAGACTGAGGTAGCAGGTGAACCACATAAAATTTACCCTGACACAGCATGGCGGTGACAACAGAGTGACCAAGTTAGACTGAGGTAGCAGGTGAACCACATAAAATTTTACCCTGACACAGCATGGCGGTGAACCCAGAGTGACCAAGTTAGACTGAGGTAGCAGGTGAACCACATAAAATTTACCCTGACACAGCATGGCGGTGACAACAGAGTGACCAAGTTAGACTGAGGTAGCAGGTGAACCACATAAAAATTTACCCTGACACAGCATGCGGTGACCAGAGTGACCAAGTTAGACTGAGTAGCAGTGAACCACATAAAACACAGGTAGTGACCAAGTTAGACTGAGCAGGTGAAGCACATAAAATTTTACCCTGACACAGCATGGCGGTGAACAACAGAGTGACCAAGTAGACTGAAGTAGCAGGTGAACCACATAAATTTTGCATGACACAGCATGGTACCCTACCCTGACACAGCAGTTGACCAAGTGAGAGAGGTAGCAGGTGAAGCACATAAAATTTTACCCTGACACAGCATGGCGGTGAACAACAGAGTGACCAAGTTAGACTGAGGTAGCAGGTGAAGCCACATAAAATTTTACCCTGACACAGCATGGCGGTGACACCACAGAGTGACCAAGTTAGACTGAGGTAGCAGGTGAAGCACATAAAATTTTACCCTGACACAGCATGGCGGTGACAACACCAGAGTGACCAAGTTAGACTGAGGTAGCAGGTGAAGCCACATAAAATTTACCCTGACACAGCATGGCGGTGAACCAGAGTGACCAAGTTAGACTGAGGTAGCAGGTGAACCACATAAAATTTTACCCTGACACAGCATGGCGGTGACAACAGAGTGACCAAGTTAGACTGAGGTAGCAGGTGAACACATAAAATTTTACCCTGACACAGCATGGCGGTGACAACAGAGTGACCAAGTTAGACTGAGGTAGCAGGTGACGCACATAAAATTTTACCCTGACCACAGCATGGCGGTGACGACATATGTGACTAAGTTAGACTGAGGGTAGCAGGTGAAGCACATAAAAATTTTACCCCTGACACAGCATGGCGGTTACAACAGAGTGACCAAGTTAGGACTGAGGTAGCAAGGTGAACACCCAAAAAATTTACCCTGACACAGCCATGGCGGTGACACAGAGTGGACCAAGTTAGACTGAGGTAGCAGGTGAACCACATAAAAATTTTACCCCTGACACAGCATGGCAGCTGGACCCAGAGTGAACCACAGTTAGAACCGAGGTAGCAGGTGAAAGCACATAAAAATTTACCCTGACACAGCATGGCGGTGACAACAGAGTGACCAAGTTAGACTGAGGTAGCAGGTGAACCACATAAAATTTACCCTGACACAGCATGGCGGTGACACCAGAGTGACCAAGTTAGACTGAGGTAGCAGGTGAACCACATATAAATTTACCCTGACACAGCATGGCGGTGACAACAGAGTGACCAAGTTAGACTGAGGTAGCAGGTGAACCACATAAAATTTACCCTGACACAGCATGGCGGTGACAACAGAGTGACCAAGTTAGACTGAGGTAAGCAGGTGAACCACATAAAAATTTACCCTGACACAGCATGGCGGTGAACACAGAGTGACCAAGTTAGACTGAGGTAGCAGGTGAACCACATAAAATTTACCCTGACACAGCATGGCGGTGAACCAGAGTGACCAAGTTAGACTGAGGTAGCAGGTGAACCACATAAAAATTTACCCTGACACAGCATGGCGGTGACAACCAGAGTGACCAAGTTAGACTGAGGTAGCAGGTGAAGCACATAAAATTTTACCCTGACACAGCATGGCGGTGACAACAGAGTGACCAAGTTAGACTGAGGTAGCAGGTGAACCACATAAAAAATTTTACCCTGACACAGCATGGCGGTGAACCCAGAGTGACCAAGTGAGACTGAGGTAGCAGGTGAACCACATAAAAATTTACCCTGACACAGCATGGCGGTGACAAACAGAGTGACCAAGTTAGACTGAGGTAGCAGGTGAAGCACATAAAATTTTACCCTGACACAGCATGGCGGTGACAACAGAGTGACCAAGTGAGACTGAGGTAGCAGGTGAAGCACATAAAAATTTACCCTGACACAGCATGGCGGTGACAACAGAGTGACCAAGTTAGACTGAGTTAGCAGGTGAACCACATAAAAATTTTACCCTGACACAGCATGGCGGTGACAACAGAGTGACCAAGTGAGACTGAGGTAGCAGGTGAACCACATAAAAATTTACCCTGACACAGCATGGCGGTGACAACAGAGTGACCAAGTTAGACTGAGGTAGCAGGTGAACCACATAAAAATTTACCCTGACACAGCATGGCGGTGACAACAGAGTGACCAAGTTAGACTGAGGTAGCAGGTGAACCACATAAAATTTACCCTGACACAGCATGGCGGTGACAACAGAGTGACCAAGTTAGACTGAGGTAGCAGGTGAACCACATAAAATTTACCCTGACACAGCATGGCGGTGAACCCAGAGTGACCAAGTTAGACTGAGTAGCAGGTGAACCACATAAAAATTTACCCTGACACAGCATGGCGGTGACAACAGAGTGACCAAGTTAGACTGAGGTAGCAGGTGAACCACATAAAAATTTACCCTGACACAGCATGGCGGTGAACCCAGAGTGACCAAGTTAGACTGAGGTAGCAGGTGAACCACATAAAAATTTACCCTGACACAGCATGGCGGTGACAACAGAGTGACCAAGTTAGACTGAGGTAGCAGGTGAACCA